>JAANSQ010002053.1:0-12984 GCA_036850885.1 Lepidocyrtinus dapeste | reverse complement strand
TTAGAAATACGAGTTACGTGGGGATGAATAAAACACCAAAACCCAAATTTTTTTTGTGACTGACAATCGTAACATAAATGAGTAATTGCGACGACAATAGTAGTTCGAAGCGTTTACACGGATTTCAATCACTAACAGATTCATCTGCTTAATTATATCCAAGTCCCAAATCCAATATCCAAATTCTAACTAAATATTACTTTCTACCTCCTATAATCATGATTATCTTTCCATCCTTATTTCACCGTCACCTAAAGTACTTGAAATTATACGCATTTTTATGAGAAAACCGATCTTTTTCATGAATGAAGTAACAAAACATTATTTCCCTAAAATTCCGTTTTTTCCAAATCTATTCATATAAAAAATCAATTTACTTTTATAAGCAAAAAAATGTTTTCACTTGAACACACCTAAAATATTTTTATCCAAAAGGAGAGATTGTGCAGAATACAATGCATCATTCTTTTTTCAACAATGCACTTCCGCCGTTTTAACCATTCTTGTATATATTGATGAATTGCATTTCACGAGATGATGTCAAAAGAAAAAGTTCATATTGATTATATCGGGAGAGTGGACCGATGATAGAAAACACAATGCACTTTTCCTGATGAAAAAGCAAGAGAAAAAATGTTTCTGTACCTCTACATTCATGCGGATCTCTGGAAGTGGCACGGAACCAAGGTCGATCCAAGTAAAATGGCTTACATCGCTCGCAGTCACGGCCTGCTGTGTTGTGTCTACAGTCACATATGAGTTCCCCTTCCCTGGAAAAAAAAAACAAAATTTCAAAAGTTTGCAACAAAAAATGTAATTTTCTTCTCTCTGTTTTCCTATTTTTCTCCCTCCAAAACAATCGTAATTTTCCTAATTTATCATTCAACACGCGAATGTTTACGGAGGGAAAAAATTAGGATTCAAACCAAACACGACATAACAATGAATGTGATTGTTATTCGCGAGAATAAAAATAAAAACAGTTTTCCATCCGTACTTGTTGTGGATGCATCTTGAAGCGTGACCATTACATTTGCATCTTCCCCCAACAGCAAAGTCAGCGACTCCGTAGAAAGTCTGCAGTTGTCCATTAGCACTGATGCCAAGGGCAGAAGGAGAGACTGAAGAAGAGCCAGCATTACCACCACCACTACCCGTCATCAACGTTGTCGTGCCTGATTTCATGGAGAACAATGAGCTCCCGCTTGGATACACATTGCTACCCACTGACATCGAGCCGCTCAGGCTTCTTTGATCAACTACGGTGGATGCAGAGCCACCCTAAAATAGGGAACAAAAAAATGATAATCAATTTTTATAGAAATCGACACGGGCACTTGTAATATCACGAGGGAGTCTTGTGTTTATAAAGTAATTTGGACACTTTTTTATTTAAAAAATTCTTTCACAGAATTCACCCTACTTGCTTGCCTGTCAGTCAATCTTTCACACTCTCTACCATTTAAGGAAGCTCCATACTGACTTTAACCTACCGGAAAAATTAATTTCAAGGAAGAACCATAAATTACATTACCTGAAAATCAGAAGAATCTCCAACAACAGAATTGGTGGTTTCGTTACCCCCTCCGATATTACCATTGCGAGCTTGGTAAAAATACTCCGTTCCAGCTCCTCCACCACTACCACCACTGGAATTTTCTTGCTGACTCATTTTGAGAGTGACTGAACTCGCGGAATTTGTCATTGTGCTGAGCTCCTGAACCAACGGAGAAATATTTGTGTCGGGGTAAAGTAGTCGGTTGAAAACTACACGGATGTCCGTTGCTGTAACCCAATCCTTTTTCACAGAAGAGAATCATGACCCAAGTAGGTTAATTATTTTTAGGAATAAATTTCAACAATCAGTTTTTCATGGTGGGGTTGACTTAATGACTTAAAAAACTCACTTGGAGAATTGGACTATTGTCGAAATCAATAGCACTTGGGCGACCTTCAAGTGTACTAAAGGCAATCCTGTTGCCCATTCCCGAGTCTTTGATGTGGCTGTCGGAGCATAACGCATCTTGCTCGTTTGCTCGTGTAATTGTTGCCCTATTGTGTAGAGAAAACGCATGAATAAATGATTATCTATGGGTGCTTTGTACGCAGCCTAATTATTCGATAATGGCCAAGTTGTTTTCTACTCAAGCTTCAATTTTACTTGGCTTACTCATGAATGCCAGTGAAAGCCGATGCAATTAAACAGCAAAATATTGTTACGCTCAAAACCTTTATGCAAATCCAGGAGTAATTGTTTCTTCTTCCTGAACACACGTGCGTGCAGTTTGCATTTATAAAGTGCGTTAATTATGCATTTCAGAACACAACGCTGGAGTTTTAACAGCTCAGATGAACTAGTTTTTAACAATATGCTTCCTTTTCTGAGAGGGATAGTCCAAAAAAATCAAAATTAATGATAATGATGGTTTACAAAGCATGCAAAACCTAAAGACCTAGATATTGTATTGTTACAAAAGGTCATCCAGGGCAAGAGATAAGAAAGAAAATTTAAGTTATGTGACATGATGAGCCAATTTGTGAAAGGAGTTTTACGGAGAAAAAATTGTAAGATTGTAACTTGCCTGTTTTGCCTCCCATACATCTTCTTGCATTGACTTGAATAGAACTGGAAAGGCTGCCAAGTCCTGCCAAAGTCCATACTTTTATAAATAGCCATAGAGTCCGGCTTAGATCCACAAAACTGCAAACTAACGTAAGTCAACTCAAACTTCTTCCCCAAGCTCAAGGTCAGCGTGACATTTTCATCTTGACTAGACAAAGGGTCGGATTGCCAACAAGTGAGGTTGTTGGGGTTATTCAAGTCGGACATGTAAGAGGCAGGATGAGAGGTTCGAGAATCCCTAGCGTCGCATACGTGACATGTTCCTGCAGCAGCATCTTTCATTCTCCTCCGATCCAAGGATCTTGCAGTTCTGGATGACATTTGGGAGAATGAAGAATCTGTAGTTGTTTCCGTTTGCCTGTTACGATTGTTTTTACGGTTCCTTCTTCGACCGCCTCCTCTTCTGCCAGTTCTTTGCCTTTGTGTTGGAGGTGGTGTCGTGGTAGTAGTTGTTGTCGTAGTGGTGGTGGTAGTAGTGGTTGTTGAAGGAGTTACCGCTGAGGGACTATCAGCGCTTTGTTCACCCTCCAAATAATCCTCTTCTTCATCCAAATCTTCATCGTCATCATCTTCTTCATCTAGATCTTCCTCAAAGAATTTATCTCCTTCTCCAAAATCAGGGGTCAAGTCAGTTTCCTTACTATTCAGATCAACCAGATTTGTGTACTCTTCGCCACTTCCTTCAGGAAGGCTTCCAAGAGTACTACTACTCCCATTTACTTTATCAAAGAACAACAAGAGATCCGAATTTGACTTTGCACTGTTATCCCCATCAACAGAGGCAAACACGTTCTTGTTACTCTTCCGTGAATTTCCTCCATTCATAACCGTGTCAGGAACAACTTGAACAAACCCAATTCCAACGCCTTCATTCAAATAACACATTCTCGTCGCAACTCTCGACCCGCAAGTATGCGAAGCCTCGATATCTTTGCCAAAGGCTGCGTTTACAAAATCCGGAATGCATTTCCTGGCTCGCTTCACCCCACTCGAGCCCGACCCCATCAAGCCGCTGAGCACTGAAGAGCTTTGGAGCACGTACGAATTGGCAGAGCCCGCAGACATTGCAAGCTCCTCATAGCAAGGATCATACAATTGAGACTGAGTCGCTCCAAACATTTTGAAATAGTTGGAGGATGAAGATGAGGAGGATGGAGAGGGTGCTGCGGATACTTCAAGGAATGAGCTGTGAAACGGTGGGATTGAAACTGCTACACCAATTATCAACGCTACTGCGACACATGAACACGAAAATCTCTGACGAGATGACTTCATTGTTGAGAATGAACCTCTTAGAGAAGGTTCTGATTCTGAATTTGAACTGGAATTCAGGTTTCGCCTACAGCCGTGTTCACCCTCCACAACACCAACCCGCTTATAAACTTTTCCCATTGTCAATTCCTTTTTATCTTCACTGAAAAACTGATTTAAACTATTACTCTTCATCAACAAATTCCTTTCTCACTTTTTTTAAGTCACATTTCGAACTGTTTATACAAAAATGTCCCAACGTTTATTGAAAATTTAAAATTTCATACGCACTTTAACCTATCTCCTATCAAATTAGCATTAATAATTTCCCTTCAGACACTATTTAAATGCCACACGCACACTAACCCATTGTTTGGGTGGAACAATAACCGCCAATTATCTAATCAAAAGTAATTTGCATACATTTAACAATTACAATGTTCCAATTTAGTCTTTACATCTGCTTATCTTTCAAAGGATACCTTTTCACGCAAGAAAATATATATTTTAGGTTTAAGTCCATCAACTTTACTCACATTCCAAATCTCTTAAAAAATAAAAAAATCCAGCTTCCAAACAATGAACTATAAAAATGCACTGTTTTCATGAAGAGATAAGATTTTCCCTAACACAAAAATCAAAAATCCTATGCGTTTTTCAGTGTAAAAGCACGAAGCATGAACATAGAGCTCCTTCTTCATTGAAATCTGACAAGAAACTGAAGAGAAGGGGAGTGAAGTGCACTCACGAGGTTTTGCTTTCTGCTTTTTTGCTTTGCTAGTCTATTTTCTGTTTCTTCTGCTCTAAAGTTTTCCTTTCCTTACGATCCAATCACTATGCAATGCATTACAATAAATTGCCTTGGTTCAGATTCATTTAGTTTTACTCATTACGCGCTTCCATTCTACTAAATTACCAAAACTTCACGAACAGATTAGTGAAAATGCATGAGTTGGGCTGTGTACAAGACGATTTTGAATTGTGTTACTGACACATTTTTTATTTTTTCCCGCGCGCAAATTTTAAAGAAAATATAACAACACTGATTGGTCCGAATAAATTCTTTTAACCAAAGTTGAATTTAATAGTAAGTCAAAACATGTTTGCTTTGTTTACTTCTTTTCTCTTCCTTCACCTTCCCGTAGCTGTAGCTGGAGGAACTCTTGCTCATTCTCACCACTTTTCGAAATTGACGAAGCTCCCATTCAATCTTATCCAGTTCCTCAGACTTAGTCTTGGCAATGCCGATAAGAACTGCGTTCCTTTTCTTTAGGGATTCATTCTCCTCCAAGAGTTTTTCCTGTAGCTTGGTCTGTTCCAGGAGCTTCTGAGCGTCATCTTTACTTTCAAAATCTGTACACCAATTTCCATCGGACATTAAGGAAGTGCTCACGCCACCCAAGTTGATAGTTACCTTCCTTCTAGGCTTCCGCTTTAATAACTTACTCCATTCGAAACTTTTGTTGGAATAATTAAAGGATTTTGCTTTGGAAAGGGACTTGTGTAGCTTGTGGCAATTTAGTTTAAGCGGCATGATCACTGAATTTATAGGATTTTACGTAAAAACCAAGTTTGGATGATTTTTTATGTGATTGGAAAATTATTTATTGGATTCTTTGGGGAAGATATATTCCAGCAGAATTAATATTAAACTTAAACCGAATCCTATGGCAGCGATGAAAATTGCGGTGACGATATCATGTACTTCAAGTGTCGAGTTGCTTTTGCTCTTGCCAATATCGTAACTTTTGGGGCATTGAACACCTCCATCCCTGTGAAATATCTTATGGTGACGATGAAGCAAACCACGTTCTTTCAGGAGCATTATTCTATCCAATTTAAATTAAGGTATGCATTTCGTTTTTTGAATCAATTAAATTAAGTATTTTAAATCCATTCAAGTACTTGTGATTGAATGCCTCCCGCAAGGGTGAATTTTTCGGCATGGTCATTGACGTAGCTTGAGGTGTCCTTGTAACCGGAAACGCTTTAATTTTTTCGCAGTACTCATTCTGTGAAATGTTAAAGTACCAACGACCATAGTGTAATAAGTGATCGTAAACGATGAAGGCCATCGGTGCTTGGAATAGCTTAGGGATTCCAATCCAGTTAGATAGGAATGGGTTCAATAATCGAATCTTTCCTTCCTTCTGTAACCCTTTTGCCAACTCTGCAACGTTACTGCTTTCAAGTGTCACTCGTATAGGTAGCGAGCTCTTGAATAAAGAGTCTAGAGAAGGTATTGCCATCTCCTCCACTGAAAATATGGAGACTATTGAGGCAGAGTATGCTATGTAGCTAATGATCGTTAAAATGCTTCCAGAAATGAAAATTATTCTTAGAGGGGTTCTAGTTGGATGGAGTTCCCAACCTGGAAATTAATTTTATTAGATTATAATCAGGCAGTAATTTTTGCATGTTTTGGTATTTTGAGTGGATGTCTTGCCTTGCTGGGTAATTGTTGCCACTGACCAGAAATAAGCATCGGAAGAAAACGGGTCGTCCTCTAGATTCACGCTTAATTCTTTCGGGAAGTTTTTTCGTAATTTATGCATATTTAGGACAGTAATCATCATCACTACCAGAATAAGAATCCAAGTGACTGTTAGAGCAATCCACAAATTGGTGCTGAATGGCTCTAGGAAAATATCCCGTACGAAACTGGCTGGAGGCTCATGTACATAGGCCCATAACCTTGAATATTAGGAAGCAAAGAATAATAATAAAAAAAACTCGTATTTAAAGCTTAAAATAAATGTGATTATTTTACATTTACGTACCTATTATATAATGAAGGAACAAGAATATCTGTTTGGGCCAGTCTGCTTGGCAAAGGAGTCGTATGACCAATCATGATTTCCACCTGTCTATATTTTAACAAGTTCGTAGTTGTAGGTTTATAAGCTGAAACGCTATCATTTGACTGTTTATCAACGATAGAGAAGTCACCAGGAAGTATTTGCAGTCTACAAAAAAATTCATAATTTCGAAATAAATCAAACCGCAATTCTTTAACGTAAAAAAACAAACATTACATAAGTCTAACCGAAAGTTCATAAGATCCTGGAGATCTTTCATCAAATTGATTGCCATCCCTCCTCGAAATTGAACCACTCCGGTTAGTTCATCCTTTACCCAGTCTACTTCCAATTGAATACCTGAGGTCTTCGGAAAATTGATAGAGTTAGTATAGTCAACTTGATATGTTATCGTTAGCTAAGTTTTCAGAGAATTTTACCGGAGCGACAGCACTTAGAACAGTCTGGTGGAAATCCCATCTCCTCTGCAACTTCACAGGTGGACTAATAAACTTGATTTCTGTAGATTTTGTCATGATTGCTATTTCGTTATCTTGAAGAGATTCCTGACTTTCTTCCGATCCGTTCAGAAAACTGGAAGGAAAAACGTCTGGAAAAGTGTACCTGTATGTCTCCCAAATACTCCACGAACTCTGTATTTGGAATGCAAACAGAATTTCATCACTAAGCGTAGTCAGTTTCGTTAAAGTTCTTAATTCGCAGGTAAGTATATTGCTGGCAATGTCTAAATCAGGAATTTGGATTCGGCCAGATTAATAAAATGGTGGGATACCATCTTTGATGACCAGGCTTTGTTGTAGTTAGTAGCTAATTGGATCAAAAGACAAATCGAATTCTTTCAAGGCTAGTAAAATACTTAATTTAGAGAAATAGCGCGTTAATATTACGTTGATTTACCATTTCCACTACATGATATGCATGTGAAGTGTTCGTTGGAACAAAAATAATGGTTAAATGGTTCCTTTCTCCAACGGAATATAAAGTTTTGAAGGACCTGACAATCTGTTTATGTCCATCAAGAATATCAATTAGTGCGGATGAGTTTAAAGTTAGCATACATTCCTCAAATTCCACAACGTCAGTAAAAACTGCAAAATAATTTTAATGAATACGTTACTTTGAGTGCAGATTAAATTGATAAAACTGACTTACCAACGCTTTCTACATCTGCAGGTGCTAGACCTTGCGCACTTTTAAGTTGCACCATAAAATGCTGCAACTCAGAAATGGCCAAGCAGTTATCTATCCTAAGGTCTTCATTGTTCCCTTCTTTCAAATTGGAAGCGTTTGAGAAGTTTCTAAAATGCGGAATGAGTGCTACAAAGGAAATGATAGCGCGAGAAATATTGCTAGTGTAAAATTGACCCATTTTTCTTAGACTAATGTGTACTCCTCGTATCATAAAGAATGGATAAGGTGCACACTTCAATATCCAACACTTCACTCAAAATGTGTGTCATTGAAGATTTACTTGATTGCATAAAGTGTTTCCAATGATTAGTTATCGGATTCAGGATTCCATGCGAAATAGGACCAAACATGGAACATTTACATGGAAAACATAAAACTATGTATCTCCATAAAAAATAGCTTACGCTTACTGTTTCGGTAAAATTATCTGGAGGAACTTTCAATTTAATACCCAATTATTACTATTAAGCAAAACATTAACTCTTACTATTATTCATTTTTTTATTGTTTCACAAATTAACCTGGCTTTGAGAAGAAATATCCTTTGAGATAGACAGACATTCTATATCAACCTCTGATGACACTTTTGCGTAATTTTTCGTTCGTAAAATTTTTGTGGTTAATGAAGCGCAACACAAATGAGCGTTGACAATGCGTGAAGGGATGTGTAAGTATAAATCGATAACTCTTATTTTTAAGGTAAATGAGGACGTGACATCGCTGGCATGTCTATGGCTTTTCTATTCCTAAATTATTCGCAAAAATTAAGTATATTTATAACATGTTACATAAATATGACTACTTAGCTTAAAACAAGCACATTTCTCATTGTTCATTTATAATATAACCAGTGTGTACTTCCATGAATGTGTGACAAGAATTTTTCAGAAAGTATAGACCCCAACATAACTTTTCAGAGTAACCATTGCAACAATGTTAACAAAATCCTACAACCCCTAAAGACATTCAGATTTAATAAGCTTATAATTAATTGTGTTGTGTACCTGGCGAGAATTTTAAGTGCACCCTTTGCATTATATAATTTTTTGATTTAAAAGAATAAAAGTAAAACTGAAACTATAAAAAATGTATAATTTTCGTCCAAAAGAAGCCTGTGGCCGGTTTGTGCCAAAACCTGAATCCAAGTCGGTTAAAGATGACGTTCATCTGTACGAGGACGCTGTGCCCATCACACAACAAATTGAAGCTCTGAGAACCAAGATATCTCTTCAAGAGCGGTATAATGCAGCCCTCTCAGGACAATTTGGAGGAGTCTACCAAAGGCTCGTACCAAGCTCTCCGAAACATGTTTCAAGAAGTCTGGAGCCTACGATTACAACTGAAGGAGGCCGTGAATAAAGAGAAGTGGGCAGTGAACAATGCGCTGAGAAGTCACCGGTTATTTCAGCTAGCACTGAAGTACACTCCTCCAGGAGCTGCGGTTAATTGGATGGATGATAAGCTGTTTGACTATGCCAAAGTTTTGAATAACCATATTGATCGGCTGATCACAAAAAGGAAGAAACTTGAGGACACGGAAGCAAACGTGGCAGTCCTTGAAAAGTGGCCTATCCCTGGGGTAAAGTCCAAACCCTTTAAACCTACTAGCGTTAACTCTACTTAAATATCTATTCGATGAAATTCATATTAAAATTTCTGATTTAGTCCTTGCCATGGGAAGTCAGTCTGTCTGAGAAGCAAAAACAAGTAGAAACAGCACAAGCCAACATGCGCCTTAGATTAGAGTGCGCTAGAGTTATGCGAGACGCTTACAAATCAATCCGTCTCCGGCTCAAAGCAGAAAAGGACTGGTACGCTCCAGTTATTCGTCACCTCTCCAGTCAACTGACTGCTCAAGTACACGAGCTTAAAAACTTGAAGAAAATGTTAGGTTACGCCCAAAAGTTCCAAAGAGATGCAGAAGAAACGCTAGAATGGACGGAGAAAGAAGCTTCCGCTAATAGAAAGCAACGGCGCGCCATAATCGGAAAAATGCGTAAAGAGATGCATAGAATGATTAGCGAAGAGCATCATTCCTTCTTGAACATCAAACAATCAGGAACTTCACATAGAGAAAGTAAAATATCACCAAACGACGTAGCAAGTACTGGAGGTGGAGCGGGTGCACTTTTACATTACGAAAGCCTTATCTTGGCTGACGATGAGGCGGAGCAGGCCGAACGTCTGGTACAGAAAAAGGCTCGGATTGATATGTACAATGAAAACGCAGCGTTGCTCGTAGACGTCATGAAGGTTCCCAACTTGACACACATTCCCGGGAGAATGGATGATGTACTCAAATTGGCAGAGGTCTTGAAGGCTGAAATTGAGTCTAAAGAGAATCTCAAGAATTTGCTAATTAAGCAACGAGACCAGTTGACCCAACTTTTCTGCGTGATACGTTACACGGGAAATAAAGAGCTTGAGGAAAACAACATGGTCATTAGGGACTACCAAAAAACGTTGCGAGAATTAGAGAAGACTATTGAGAGACAACGTAGTGACCTCAACCAAGATACAAGTATAAAGTTTGATGTCCTATTGGGAATATCCTCCTTGTTACAGAGGATCGAAGGGAATGAAAAGAAATCCATTCATATTCAAAACTCTGACCATTTGTTTTACGTGCTTCCAATTTTTCTGGAAAAGTTGAAAGGACTTTGCGACTCAGTGAGGGAACTAAAGAAGGAACTCTCCAAGAAGCGCTCTTTTGACAAGCTCAAACGCAAAGTGAATACTTACATCACCCCAGCCAGATTTGTTAGGGTGGGTGAGCCAACGTTGGATCAAGATGGCTCTGAGGACGAGACAGATATACAAGATTATAGAGTTCCCGGGAGATTAGGTGAATTAAATATTTAGTTTGATGCTGTAATAATTTAAATACTTGAAATAATTCTAATTATTAAATGAATTCCCGTTGCAGAATTAAAGAAGCAGAGCGAACGTATATACAATCAAGGAATACTTCGACGCGGATTTGCAGCTGCGAGGCGGATGGATAATGATATGAAGACTAAAGGGAAAAGAAAGTCAGACTCGGAGGCAGGTCAAGGCTCCGGCTCGGGAGAAACGATTTAAACAGTATTTTTTTTGGCAAACAGTATTTAATCTGTAGTGTGTGGGTGTGCTAACTTCAATAAATATTCTGTACGTAAACGAATACTACTCTTTTGACAAAATTGGTTTACGTAAGCGAGTAAATGGACTTCAATGCCTTTTTCATAAGTACCACGATATAACTATCCCATACTGGAGTTATGGAACATTATAACCCAAATACATATCTACTTTCTTCGATACCTTATCAATCATCTTATCTTATCCATGCTGGAGAAGTTAAAATGTACTTATGTATATGAAATATAGTGTGATAAGAGACTTAAACTTGAACTTGTCAATTAGTTTGGATTTTGAGCAAACATTCGATCCCTAGAATTGATTGTATCTTATCATCCTTGTTTCGCATGATGCCAGTTGAAGTCGAAAAGTGCGTATAAATACCGAGATTCCTGCCTTCAATAATTTCAGTCTTTTAAAGGTATTCATCCTGAGACCATTTCTAGAACTATTCTCATGTTGCCCCTTGAGTATGATGAAATATTTTACATTCGTGTCTTTGTTTTTTGGTACAGGCTTCCTTGCCTGTAGAACTGGGACATAATGCCCCTTCCACTGAAAATTTTGTCATACCTGCCTCCAGCTATAGACTTAATTTAACAGTGATCCCATTACACTATACCCTTCGTATGCGTCCAGTAATTCACGATGGATTCCATGGACTTACGCAATTTACATCACCTTCCGAAGTCAAAATCAAGGTCAGGACTATTGCAAGTTCAAACATCATCACGATGCACCAGAGGGGATTGAACATAAATCTTGATCGTGTTAGCATAACTAATCTGAATAAATCAGTGAATTTAGCTATTTCCACACAAAGCTTTAACTCAGAAAAAGATTTTTACACGATTAATCTTACTGACTCATTCGAACCGGAAGAAGAGCTCGAAATATATGTACCGTACACAGCGAATATTTCGCTGACCGAGAATGTAGGCTTGTATTTGGGACACTATGTTGATCTTGTAACGTTTGAAACTAGATACTTATCAACCACCAAGTTGGAGCCTTATCATGCGAGAAAAGTATGGAGAATTTAATTCAAATTTATAAATACCAGAATTTGTATAAAGCATTACTAATTAATAATTTATTTCCTTTGAGGTACTGCCACTGTTTGATGAGCCCAGTTTGAAAGCTACGTGGAAGATTAGTGTAGGGAGAGTGGATGACGGGAGGTATCATTCCCTTTCAAACATGGAAATCGAAAGTACAGAGCCAGAGTAAGATGATCTTTACTGATAAACTAACAAATCGAAATAGTTATGAAGTATCTTTGAGATATTTTATTTTAAATGGTATTTTAGTGCGGAATATTTAGGCTGGGTTTGGGATCACTATCAGTCAACAGTAAAAATGTCGTCATACCTCGTGTGCGTAATCATCTCGGATTTTGCGAGTGAAACTGTTCACGATTCTGAAAATGGTAGACCAGTTTCGGTACATAACTTTTAAACGTAACTCATTAGGCATTTACTCAGCTAAGGTAAAGTAAGGTTTTTAAACATGCTCCGATGTTTCTTTACAGACTTGGGCACCCAGACATGACATTTTGGATAATGGAGGATTGTATGGTGCTACTACTGGAGCAAAAATTTTACGCTTCTTTGAGAACAAGTTTAAGATTGAGTACCCCTTCGGAAAATTAGATGCCGTGGCGTTACCTCAGTTCGCTTCAGGGGCAATGGAACAGTGGGGTTTGGTTACGTATAGGTAAAAATCAATTACGCTTATTTATGGCCTCAACTTTGAATTGCAAAAAAATTTATTTTATTAAGACATGCATATCTGGTCTGGATACCTGGAGAAAACACTGAAGCGGAAAGACGCAAGGTGACACAAGTTCTAAGCCATGAAATAAGTCACCAATGGTATGGAAATCTGGTTACATGTGGATGGTGGAGTGAAATTTTTCTCAATGAAGGATTCGCTAGGTACCTCCAGTTCTGGGGGATGCAAGAAACAATCCCTGAATTC
>JAANSQ010002052.1:0-12986 GCA_036850885.1 Lepidocyrtinus dapeste | reverse complement strand
ATCTCCCAACGTTTTTTGTTGCTACAATGCCTACTAATTTACTTATTTACGTGCATCAAAAAATTATTCATGATAATTAGTAAAATAGCCTGGTAAGAAAAAGATAAGCTAAACCTATAGAGAAGTATGTAAACCCTCCATAAAACTTTTGGGAAAGATGGACGTAGTAATGATATGAAACTGTTGGATAATATCATGTCGTGATCATGTTCTGCCTCCATGTGCCAAAAACATGAGAGAAAGGAGAGTAATGAGCCTTGACGCGTTTTATTATGCATTATTATACCACCCACTATTTGCGGAATGATATGCGAGAAAGGAGCTTGGAGGTATCATCAATTTCTCTAAAACAATCTTATTTATTCTTCCACCGAGAAATTTTGTAGCTTGAGCTTGAAGGGAAAGGCAATGAGGCATCGCTTCGCTCTCGCGAATTACGTCATTTGAGTAGTTTAGACTTTCAGAGTGAGGGTGGCTGGATCAAGTACTTGCGGAGGTCATGGCCTTTCGGTATTAAACCGCAGTGAATACTGATGCATTCGGATTACAAGGTGGGCTTTCACTCGAGTACTTTTGAATAGAACGGCAACTTTTTCTGAATGATGTGTGTTCCTTCATGTAAATAATTCTCGGGTCAGAGGAGAGTAGGAAGGTGTATGGACTTATGGAGGGAGGTCTTCCTCAACTTTTCACTTTTACCGAACAAGCTGGAGTATACTTGGAACACTAGGGAAACTAGATACTTCCAGTCAATCTGTCCCCATTTTCCTAGACTCCATCTTCATCTTCTGGAGGAGAGAGTGGGGAACAGTGACAAGGAAGGATACATGGGAATGTGGGAATGTAGGAGGTTGGAGGGTTTAACATAAAAAATTATAATTTTGAGGTATTTGTAGACCAGTAGACCCCAACATAGAATAGAAATACCGCAACGGTGTAAGAATAAACATTTTGTTTGGTAGTGATGAGATCGTCACTGTAAAGTGGAAATGAAGCGTGAAGATTATGCGGCGTAGAGAACCAACCCATATTAGCTATTTTCAGTGAGAATATTGTGTAAAGAAGGTAATCAATTGATGGCGGAAACCATTCCCATGACGAATGACGACAGCAAAGCTCTGCTCTCTCTCTTGTTTTCAGTATGGAGGGAATGAGGGAAAGCCTAGATTCGAAAACTTCTTAAGCCTTGACTCCAAACTGCGGCTTTCCTGTCAACGTCTCACACGTATCACAGACCACCAGCGTCAGGGAGGGAACAACAGAAGCATATTAAGGTGTATTACTGTAAAAAAAACTTTTTTCGAGGAATTATCCCTAGAAAATTTAAGGTTGCGGTTAGGTGGTTACACTACAAGAATATTCTTGGAGGTTTTTTTTTTAAATTGAAATTTCAATGAAGTTTTCCAGGAATAACGACATGTATGACGTTAGCGACGGCGGTCTGTAGGAATATGATAGGGGATGGTATACCCTAAACCACTAGGAATTTTATGCTTTCACTTAATTTGGTTTGGTTAAAAGCTCTTAATTTCCTAGGGACTTGAATGGGTCGGATCAATTTACATGAATAATGTGCACGTGCCCTAAGCTCGTGTCTTTCGTAGGTTTTTCCTCTCTCTTCTTGGAATCACTAACGGAATAGAACGAAGAAACTTTAATGAAACAAACCGATTAAAAGATTTTTCGCTTAAATCAAATGAAATGCCGTGCGTCAATCTACTATAGCCACGAAGGATAAATGGGAATGTGGAAGGGATAAAAAAAAAGATTGCGAAAGATAAAAAGTCGAGATTATATTGAGAATTGAATTGAGTTAGCTTTCTTCTTTTTGTTGGAAGTTAAAAAAATGATATTATTGCACGTGGGCGGAAAAAATGGAATGGAAATGTGGAAAATAGGTCCGTTTATTATGTATCTAAACTTGCAAAGCTAAGTATTGATTTTGAAATGTCCGTCCGTCTGTCTGTCAACCTATAACTCTCGATTGATTAAACCGATTGATTTCGAATTAGTGTTTGGAGTTTTTGTGATCCGAAGAATAAACTGTATAAATTTTGGGTCATATCGGTCAATGCATGAGGTCAGGGATTAAGGATGAATATTTTCTAAATTACCAACCTAAGCTAATGACAGCTCGTTGGAAAGCTCTTGACCTCCTAATTGCGATTATTATAACAGTTGACCTATTCAGATCAACATTTGAGGTGTTAGGGACAGATTAGCTTTAATCTAAAACATTTGATTCAGCTTAAAGGCTGTAACCCTTTCAGACATTTTAGCTACGTTTTTAACAGCTTTTAACAGAATTATTTTATTTCATCCTTAAAAGGCGGATGTAACTAAAGGATAAAAGTATAAGGAGGAATTAAAGTGAAAGTTTTTACGTTTTCTTGTAAGTATGCAGCAGTGGTAACTGGACTGTAGTATTCACATCTAAAATTGGACTGGAAGGAATTCTATCAAAGTCCGAACCCAACCCAACATTCAATTCCTTTTCATTGAACGCTTTCCAAAGAAATAAAAAGTCAAATAGGAGAACAAAAGCGTTCCAGTGGGAGTTCATTTCACGATCTGATCTGACGGCTTCTTTGGCAAAGGGTCATCATATTTTGAGGGGTAAAACGGTAATAATCTCTAATCCGTACGTGTTCGTAGTTCCTTCTCCTCTGGGCCAATTTCCAGTTGACGTCTTACGTCAGAACTTAAGGCTTCGATTGAAAATTCAACTGAACAATAAATACTACGTTCATCCTTCCCGGAAATTCACTTTGACGATTCTTCTGCGTTCAATTGGACGAGGAAAAGGTTCTATTGTGTCATCCCTAATGACCTACTTAAGCATTTCATCAATAGCCCCGGTCGCTGGCATTACGATCTTTTTACAGATGCTGAAATTCACAGGAAAATTCAATTATAATTTTTTTACCGCAGAATTAATTTAGTTCTATAGATTGCATAATGTTTGCCTGATAATTATAATCAAAATTTGACATTTAGAAACACTTGTTGTTTTTAATCATAGGTTCATTAAAGTCAACTTTGGCTAATGAAAATAGCCATAGTCCCAGAAACCAAACCACATTTGGTAAATATTACTTAATAATACCTTCGTCTTTCCTTCGAATTCTATATCTTCCTGTGGTAATTTTTTGTTATCATAATATTTGTGTATTTTTTCACTTGGTTTCCTCCATAAAAGTTACTGGGTGGAAACCCTACAAAAGGGAGGAGGGAAAGCCAAGCTATAAATGAGAAAGTCTATTGCTTAAACCTCTACGGAATTTTCCCCTTTCCCACGATTCCTACAGAGTCTTCATTTGCAACGTAAACATGCTTAGATTTCCTAGCTTTCTCCTACTTTCACTAGCTTTCCCCAATGAAGTGAGCAAAAATAAACAGGAAGCTGGGGGAAAAGGATGAAGACATGGAATAAGCTAAAGTGTAATCTCATCATAAAAATAGAGTCAAACTGTTACTCAAAAAATAGAGACTGTTCTAACGTTTCCTCTGTTATTTTTTTTATCGTGTAGGGTAAACTAAACTATTAGGTTTCCCTAAAGATACCAGAACCAGGCTATAATTTAAAGGTGGAGCCTTAGGTAATACATACATAAAGTATCATATTACTTTGGCCTTTCTCTCTTTATTACGAAATGAAGCCCAGGATGTACACCAACCTTAAGGAAAAAGGGAAAAGGTCATAAACACCTTCATAAAAATAGTCCCTCTTGGCCAAATATATGAGCCTACTGTAGAAAACACAGATGCGCTGGGATGTTTCTGTGGCTGTGGGTAATTTCCAGTTCACTTTTGTTTCATTTTATTTGAATCTGATTTCTGGAAAATCTGTACTCTAGTAAATAAAATTGGCCAAGGAAGCAAATTCTTTCCGATAAAGCCATAAACCAGAAATGCAAAAAAGCTGGGGTCTTTTGGAATGTGATTGGACTTTGTGTTGATGATTTGATGGGATGTGATACGATCACTTTGGGCTGTCAGTCCATCGCATAGTCTGTCAAAAGCGTCAAGTTACAAAATGGATTTGAGATAGTACGCATAGTACAAAGCAGGCGTCGTCAGAAGGATGTCATTATTCATTTACTTTGCAGCTTAACCCATGAATACAGAGTAGGCACTTAAATATCTCTGTATTGTTCCCTGCTTGGAATTCAATTGAGATAGTTGAGTGGGTTGGGTTGACTTTACAAGAAAATATAGTTGAGAAACTAGGCTATGAACGTTTCGCAACCTTATTTCATTTTTTATCGCTAGTCTAAGAGGCTGCTAATTTGGCGAAAATCAAACTTGGCGAGTTTCTATTTTGCATGGAGTTAAGTACTGTAATATTGATAGTTGTGGTCTTAGTAAGAATTTGAGGATTTTAGTCACTTGAAAGTTCATTGCATGGAGAGGTTGCTTATTTGGCNTGAAAGTTCATTGCATGGAGAGGTTGCTTATTTGGCAAATATCAAACTTGGCGAGTTTATGTTTTGTTTTAAGTCAAGTATATTAGGCAAGTATAGGTACAGAGCTCTTGGAGAATGTGAGGATTTTAGTTTCTTGTAAGTTTATTGCTCTACTTAATTCCTTCTATTACATACACTTCCGAGGATTATACAGACTTGAAAGTTACAAAAATATCCTATACGCCCTGAAGATAACTTTACATTGAAATATTGAAACAACACAATAAATAAGCCGATTATTGATAACTTGAACAACAAAGGCTTAATATTTATCAAACTTTGTATCTCTCTATTTTATCTAAATTTAGGTAATATTACGCCAAAAGCAAAAAACGCCAGTTTGTCCATAGTAAAAAAAGAATTATCATTCTACGGCCTACAAATTCGATTTTCTTTCTCTTTGGTAGCTTTCTAGCTACGTCTTAAATAAGCCGATTATTGATAACTTGAACAACAAAGGCTTAATATTTGTCAAACTTTGTATCTCTCTATTTTATCTAAATTTAGGTAATATTACGCCAAGAGCAAAAAACGCCAGTTTGTCCATAGTAAAAAAAAAAGAATTATCATTCTACAGCCTACAAATTCGATTTTCTTTCTCTTTGGTAGCTTTCTAGCTACGTCATATTTTTCTTGGGTTTTTACCATTCCTTTTAAGATTTTCCACTTTGGCAAAAGAAAAATTGTAGGATTGATCATAGCAAAAGCGGAAACCATCTCGATGGTTTAAAACCTCAATGTCATTGGAAGTTGTTCAAGCTCATTATCCAAATATCCAACATCCTCCCCACTCTGCATACATGTTAATTCTTCTTGAGTTCAGCATCACATTCGTTATTGCCAAGCGTGATTCGATCATGACATTTTCCTCCCTCGCTAGATCTACTCTAATTGTGTACACTCCACACGTATGTATATCCCTCCAAAAATAAACTTCGGTTCGGGTTTTTGGGTTCTGTTATTTGGTGTCGTGTCGTGTGCAGCCTTGTAAACATCTAGAGTTGTACAGATGTAAACACACTGTTAATTTGGAATGCGTCAAGTGTGTCCGCTTGCTTTCTCCTCAGATGGAAGTTGTGGCCATCATCCAAGATATATTATCGCTTCATCCATGATGCATCATTCTGTAACAGATGATGCTTTCACTTCCAACTTCCCAGTTTAAAAAATAGGGGAAAACGGTTTTTCCGTTTTTCCTACTCGATGAAATTTTATCCCTCATGCAACGTAGGATTCCATCCGACTCCTACACTCCATTCACTCCATACACTCCAGTGTAGAAAGCGATGTTATAGATTTCCAACTTAATTATTTACTCTATGAATTCAATGCGTAAGAAACCTTTCAACTTCCGGACTAACCTAATGTATTTTCTATAGTGTAGCTTTGCCTATAATTTTAAAGAATTTTTTATACAATTCCTGGAAATGTTGTCAATTGGCATCCACATCATGGTCTTTCTCTTAGGAAGTAACATTGGGTCGTTGGAACGATGGGTTTACCCAGAACTACGCAAAATTTTCTACGAAGGGTGGAAAATGTCTAAATGCAGGTATAAAAAATGCTATTGTTCTTAGGCGAAAAAAAGCTTTCTCGTAGAAAATGGTAATCCTTAATGCCACCTAAGCAGGACAAGAGAATAATATAATATGGATTGGATATTGAATGTACTCTTAAGTTAAGATGTAAAGCGTACAAATACCTGGGACGACACTTCCATCAAACATATATATTTTATGGTAGTACGACAATCTCCCCATAACTTATTTCCCCACGCTCAGCTTCCCACTCAACAAATTTCCCCGCATCTAAGCCCCCACCCATTGATTCCTCCATTAAAGGTCTAAATTTTGCGTGTGTGTTTATCAGCTATCAGTGTTATCATAAATTGATCTGTGGGGAAATCGATCATGGGGAAACTGATGTGGGGAAATTGATGAGTGGGAAATTGATGAATGGGGAAATTGAGAGTGGGGATATTGATGAGTGGGAAAATTTAGTGTGGGGAAATTGTTGTGTAGCCATATTTTATACATTTTTGAATTGTCTCCTCTATTGTAAAAGCAGAGCTTAAGATGACTTTTTTATTCGAGCTAAACTTTCTGCAATGTTTTGTCGAGTGCCTAGATCTACCTCACTTCTAGGCTAACTAAGCCTAAGCGAAGCTCCAAACAAAGAAAATAAGAGTCACTCCATTAGAATTACTAGGAGAAAGGGAACCTAGAGAACATTAAAGAAATCGTGATATCATGCATAAAAAACATAAGAAGATGAGCAGGAACAACGTACGAACAAGTACACAAATTTTTTTTAAGCAAAAGGGAAGGGGAAACATGAAGCTTAAAAGCACAAGCTCTTAAAGGCGCAAAGAGAGTAAAAACAAGATATTGTAACGTAAGTTGACTCTTTGAGAGTATAGTGGCGATGCATAAAATGAAGAGATATGGATAGTGTGTAAGCCCACTACGCTCGGTTTTCTGCTGCGGTGGAAAGAATATGAAAAGAGAAAGCATCTAGACTTTCTGGAGAAAGTCCTACTAGAATAAAGTTTACGCTCCTTTTTTGTTACCTTAGCTATACATATGTTTATAGAAGTGCGGGGGCGATCCAGATTATCATTTCCTCGATGTAAGCGGAGCTACACAGACGGAGCAAGCTACGAAACACGGAATGAAACGAAAGCTTAGTGTTTCTCTACTTGGTGGCTTGGTGAAAGCAAAAATGTACAAGTTTGGAGAAAGTATAGAAAAATAGAGTTAAAGCACCTTCTGAAAAAATAGAAATAATAAAGAGACATAGAAAAATAGCATAGGTATCGCGTGTTTTTGTAGATGCAAGGTTTTGTTACTCTTTCCATTTTACCACATGAAATGGAGGCACGGAGAGAAAAAACTCTACTAAGCTGGGCTACACTATCTACCTGTGCTTTTACTTAGGGAAACTGTATGAGGCTAGGACTGTACCACGTTTGAATGGTGAGAGTGAGTGCGTGTTCTGGAGGAAAGAGAGGAAAGTAAGCTAGGCTTTCTCTCCTTTATTACGCTGTGAGCCTCAACAGACGACAATTATATGCCTGTTGGCATTCACCAAGCTCACTTGACTCGAACAGCAACTCCAAGACATAGTACAACTACAGAGAGAACTTGTTGTGCGAAACTCTTTGTTCAACGAAACGCTAAAAATAGCGAAAGAAAAGGCAAGCTAGAGAGACCAAGTTTCAATCTCTATAAAAATACGTCCATCATAAAATAAAAGGAAGGAATTTTTGAATAGGAATTTGGAGTGAAACAACAGGTTCTATTAGTTTTGCAGGAGGAACTTGCAGGAAATTGAAGAATACTGATTTTAACTCCAGTACAAAGTGTTTCTACTAGGGGAAAGTGAAAGCTGTTTAGATTTTATGGAGAAACACTACAGGAATTTGTGATTAGTGTGGTGTAACATACGCACAAGAAGAGGACAAACATTTCTGGAGTAATACGAGACTCTCGAGTTTTACCTAAAGGATAATATATATTTTTGGAGGATTACGAAAAGGAAAGAGGGTGGAAATAAGAAACAAGGTGAAAACTCGGTGAAAGTTTAGAGTGGAGATGATGTGGAAGCTGGAGACATACTGTAACCCTTAAAGGGCTTCGTAATCTTAAGAATTACATTTCGTCTGTTATTTGGGAAGGTGTAGTCAGGAGGATTTGCACAGACAAAAACAAAAAAGTTCATCTCTGATATATTTTAATCTGGAGAAGGTGGACAATTTCTAAGGGTTTTTTTGGTGACAAAAATCTTAAATCTTTAAGCCTTAGTAATCCTATCGAATTACGAATGGACTCTTGTTTCTGGAGACTTACGGAGGAGTGTACAGTGTACTGTAACCCTAGTGGCATTTTGTAAAAGTGTAAAAGGGAGACTGCGAACACCTTTCCTCCCTTGTTCTCTTGGAACGGTCTTTGTGAAAACTAACAAAACCTTGTTACACCCGCCCACGCGATACATAATATCTCTTTTGTGGTGAGTCTAGAAGGCTACTGAAAAGGAAAAAAAGGTCAATCGTCAATAAGGACAATTAGGAGGAAGAGAAAGGGAAACTTGTACAGAGTGTATAAAAGTGTACACACCTGTGGGAAAAAAGAGGGCGTCAGGAAGATAACTAATAACTCTGTAAGTCTATACGCTTCTTCCAAAGTTGAACATGACTAGGTTGATGAGCACCATTACGTAAGTAAATATTTCGTAGGTATTTTGACATGAGTTTCCCTTGTGGCAACTGAGTGAAAACCGAAGGAAAGTTTTCGCTACAATTTTTCATTAAACTAAAGCGTTTTTCTCCCCGGAAGCATGAAAATCACGTACAACAATATCAACATGAGGCTGACACCGTACACAATAGTCTCAGCCATTACGGCTGTGCTGCTAGTTGGACTGCTCCTTTTGCTCGCAAGTAATCCCAGTACGGCCTTTCAGCTTTCAGACGAGGGACATCGTAGTTCTGGAGTAAATGCAAAAAGTAGTAAATATGATAGTAGGAGTAATGAGATAAATCAGAGTGATAATCTAAGGGGGTCGGCGTCCTCATCAAAGTCGTCTAACGTCCTCCCCAAGTCTTCATTATCATCATCATCTCCCAGTGATGATGAGGGGGTGAGCAACGTAATTAGTAAAAGGTCTCTTTCATCTTCATCATCATCAAGTGACCCTACCAGCTTCCGAAGCCATCGTCACGAAAATAGTATTGTGAAAGTAGCCTGGCCAGCGAACCCTATGTGGGGCTTTCTCCCTATGAAGAAGAAACCAGGAGGTGGGGTGAATGGTGTGCCACCGAGAGAGCCACCACTTCCACCTTCTTTACATACGCAGTCCGCTACATCATCATACAGAAAGAAATCAGCCACATCATCAATATCACAGTCCGGAGATATCCCAGGGAAAAAGAAGTCTGCACCTTCGAGCGACCTGTCCCTAGACCCAGTAACGCTGGATGACATACCTACACATTATTTCAGGAGGGGGGAAGACACCCTTGAGGTTGGTACAGGGAGAGCCTCTCCAAGCAACAGTTTCTTTCATAACTCCGCATCATCAATTACATCATCAAAGTTGGGGGCAGCGGTGGAGCAGCCAACGCCACCACCTAGACCGCACTACATGCGCCTTGAGCCACCCACAAGAATAGAGCCTCCGTTGGGGAATGACGAGATGGGAAATGAAGTAGATGAGGACTTAGACTCTAACGGAGAGTTCTCTTTGATGGAAAATCACCAAGACTCTGAACACTCCTCTTGGCTCAAAAGATCCCCTTCGTCAGCCGTCGTTGTTAACAGAGCGTCATCGATGGATATCAAGAAGAGGACGAGATATGATGTCCCGCAAATTGGTAAGTGATGCATAAACTTTCCTAAAGCTTTCTTTTACAAACTTTCAAGACATAAGTAGGGTAGCTTTGTACAAAGTGAAAGTCAAAGGTAAATCTAAACCACAGCTCATAAAAAACACTACATTCTCTCCGCTTTCTCTCCCTTAAAACCTCATAAAATGCAGCAGGCGCTGGCCAACCCACCATAACTAAAACTAATACATTGTACATTTATTTACACTCCTGGCCTTTTATTATGACAAGCATTAGATCCTACAAGAAAAGCGACCTGTTGACACTTCCCACAAGGAGAAAGTCTAATAGACTTATTTGCAGTCCAGGATAGTTTCCTCTTGTTACGTATATTCCTTTACGGTTTTTTTCTCACGAGGCAAGGTAAACGACACCTTGAAAACGACAAAGTGCACTTTAGCATTTTTCTAATCTCGTAAGAAACATTTATTCTTGGCAGGCTCTCCTTTCCCAAGATCCTTTTTTTGGAAGGAAGCACCAGCCTTTTCATATATCTTTCATTACTTCAACTTTCCTCCATTTTCTTCACGGATAGCTTAAACTTCCCGTTTTTCCTGCTTTGGTTTTTGGTAAGTGGCTCAATGCTCCTGCTTTCTCCGGAGAGAAAGCTTATTTCATAAAAAAGAATCTTATTCACTCTTGAAAAATTTAAACAAGAGCTAAAATAATCATTTATTGTTCCCCCGTTCCATATCCTAGAGCGTATTACAAATGAGGATGGAGTTGTATAGAATACCTCCACTTGACTTTGCCATTTCCTGTGAAACTTTTCAAAACTTTTCTCTCTCAATTTATTATTTTTATAATGATTTCGTGTGTACATATCGGCCTTTACCCTTTACATGATGAAAGTGATTAGTGCAAACTATCTATAAAAGGAAACTACAGTTTCAGTATTTAGAGCCTCTAGGGAGTTTTGCATTCTCTAGAATAAAAAATTGATATTATGTTCATCTCCTATTTCATTAGGAGGTTACATGACAACCTCTATCTGCACCTATGTCAGTGTATATCTTAATTTGCTCGCTGCTTTTTACAAAACACTAGAATAATTATGCAGCTCCTGGATGGAGTCTAAAGGAAGAAAATGCTTCCTCTGGTGTGGTTGTGGCAAAACTTTCTCCTACTCTGTCTGTTGTTCACTCCATGTCAGTCATATTTTTTGAGTATGTAAAAAGAAGGCATCAAAACATTTCGTTAGATAAAACTGAAGGCCCTATTTCATAGGGATCATGCCATGGAAGCGTGTATGTCGGTTTGGCGTTTAGGGTCTTTCTCTTTTTTTGTCATAATGCAGAAGAGTTATTACTCCAGGAATATATATATATATTCATCTACTTCATCCAAGTTTCAGCACTTAAGGCTTACCTATCTACCACTTACTTTCTCTGATGACGTAAGTAATAATAATGCATTTTTCATTCATAAATCATCCTTCCTCCATACACTCACTCCATGCAAACCATGCAAAGGCAAAGAGAGAAAGAAAGAGAGAGAGAGCTTAAGGGAGAAAAAACTTTGTGTTGTTTGCTCATGCTAAATAACTTGTCTATTTCTATTTACTTTTGATTACTGTCATCCCACACTATATTTACTAGTAGCCTATGAAAGATCCTAAACTGGGGAAATACGAAACATCAAAAGACACCAGGGAACTTTATAGACGGTTGGAGAAAGCTCAACTGCTCAAAGCTGATTTTTTCTCTATGTATTTTAATCAGGCTCGTACACATTTTACGCTAGGTCTGCTCATTCGTGAACGAATATGAACGTCAATCAACACCTTTCCCTCATTTTTACAAATAAGTTGAGCAATGCAATCAGCGCTAGAGAAGGAAACAGTCAATTTTTACAAGTGACTAACCTCCCACTGAAAAATCGAATAGAAAAGTTTACTCTTTGGCTGTGTTCCTGTTGCAAAAATGATTTTGGAGTTTACTCATATGATAATGATGTATCATGGAGGAATCCTTGAATCCTTGTATTTTCAAGTGTGAGTTTAACTTGACTAGTTGGAGTTGGGAGAAACCTCTCTGATTTCAGAGGAAGGAAGAGGCTTCGAGGCTTGCAAGGGAAACGCTGTTGCGGTTAGGATAGAACGTGAAATGTCACTAGGTTAAAATGAAATGGGAATTAGGTGGAGGGAATAAGTAAATATATTCGAATTATGTTAGTAGGTTTTCATCGGTAGTTTTTTTTGTTGGCATTTGAACATTTTGAACAGAGATGGCAAATATTTTTATTAAAATGAATGATTCTTTAATTTTGAATATACCAGATCAATACATTTTAACGAGGTTAATCATCTCTAAATACTGGAGTGTTAAGCAAGTTTCTTATCTTTCCTCTCGAGACAATATTTACACTGTGGAGAGTTGACCAGTTGACGCTTAGTATTTGTAGAGTCTCTACTTGCCCCAGTAATAAACTACTAGACTTAGTATGTAATGTAGAGGAAAGTGATGCAATAAATTCACTGACGTAGTTTCTCCTCCTTGTGACCACATGAGAAAAAAGTGGTCATTTTTTACCTGAAATGTGTACTGAAAGCTATTGCGATATTCTACAAGTTACACTAGGGGACAGAATGAGGATATATAGCACAAAAGTAATTATCTTTTACTCCGTAGTTTAACCAACAGATATGCACATAAATTATTCTGATGTGGACACAATTCTTGTGCGATGCCAGGAACAAAGCTTGATTTACATAAAAAACTACTCCATCCGAAAGCATCCTATCCTAAATTCTAAAAATATATTACGTTTCTAAACTTCCATCCATAAGTCTAATGGAGGTGGCTTTGGCCTGTGCAGTTTTATTATGGAGAAGAGCGTACGATGTTAAGTATTGATTTTGATATGTCCGTCTGTCGTTTTGTCCGTCTGCTTATTGAATAACTATCGAACGCTGTGACCAATTGATTTAAGATTCGGTACAGTTTACCTGGGATCCTGCAGATGACCTGTATAACTTCTGAGTCTTATAGATCTAAAAATGAGGTCAGGGGTCAATTATGAATAATTTTATAAGGCAACCTATGGCTTGTAAGAGGTTTTAAGCTGCTGATTGGGTAAAATTTAACAATTAACCAATTTAATCAACTCTGAAGGCACTAGGGGCTGTTAACCTTTTT
>JAANSQ010002051.1:0-12988 GCA_036850885.1 Lepidocyrtinus dapeste | reverse complement strand
AGCTAAATCCTTCCCTAAACTTTAGTCTCACTCTTTTACACCTAAACTTGCTTCGCTTTCACTACCGTACAATAACACCAATACGAATGTAGAAATAACAAGTATATAATAATAAGCTGTATTTATACTTCACCTCATCATGGCTTTACTATTGAAAATATTTCCAAGTAAAACTCCCCCTCGAATCGACAAAATTTCTATGATTAAATCTTGTAATAAGTATGTTTTGTGCAGTTTAGACGTTGAACAAATATGGAGTAACTTTGTTTACTGGATATTACTCATAATGTTACTACTTTATAAGTTCTATAGTATTTGTGATTCATTGATTGGCAAAGAGATTTCTTTCCCTACTTCCATATTAGAATCAATCACAATGTATTAAGTAGACATCCACTTACTCTAGTAGTTTTTTTATGTTCAGACCAAAAATATAGGGTGATATTTTGTAGACTTTAGAGAGAATTCAGAAATTTACTTTTTTTTTAAAGATGATGACAGTGACGAAGTTAACGATACACACAAAACGACACGAGACGACACGACAGCGAAAGGAAAACTCTTGAGAAGTTTTAGACTTGTTAATGCTTTCATTATGAGACATAAAACTGACCTAAGAGTTAAATACTTTGAACAGTTTACACGTTCACCTAGGATTCGCAAATTGCACGGAAAAAAATTTCTTAGACTAGTGGCTTAAAGCTATGACAAACTGTAGGAACTAGGATATTCCTTTGAGGAAGACCTACATTCCCATGATGACGGTTTAGACTGGATGATTAAGAGACTTAACGTTAGAATATTATATGAGATGAGAGATGAACGTTTCATAACACGTCATAATGAGTATACTAAACTAGAGATTTAGTGCATGCTAAGTGAATCGTGATGGATGATATCCTAAACAATAAGCTGATTAATATTTTTTTGGCTGAAACCGTTTTGTTATCATGTTACACAAAAAGAGTTGACCCTGTAATTTTCATTTTCCCCCTAAAGTATCATGAGAAATGAAACGCTGCCGTGGATTAGAAGTTTTTTAAAGCATTGTTAGTTTGTGATGCTTTCTAAATGAGAGTGGGGGAAGTGACAAACTTTTTTTTTATGATCACGAACGACTAATTTGGGAGCACCTTGTTTGTTCCTAGGATTTCGTGGATGTCCGTTTCTACTGGGGAGAAGGAAATCACAGACCCGTTGTGACAATTGGAAGGTTCTCTGAAGTAATTGTGTGGGGTAGAGATGACTGAGCGAGACGCTGTTGCTGCTGCTGTTGTTGTTGTTGTTGTTGCTGCTGCTGTTGCTGAGATGTGCCACCTAAATGGTGTAGCGCGTGCTGAGGTGGAGTGGGTTGTTGTTGCTGCTGTTGCTGATGCTGTGGGCTGGCGAGCATGTGAACAGGTGTGACACTACTACTCCCACTAACAGAACTAGACGCTGCAGCGGCAGCGCTGGAACTAGTCACAGTACTGCTAGGACCTGACGCATTACCGGCGGAACTTTTCTCGCGTCTGGTTCTCAACTTTGTATGAACTTTTGCATGCCTCTTTTTCTCATCGGAACGGGCAAACTTGCGACCACACGTATCACAGGAGAAGGGCTTTTCCCCAGTGTGTGTTCGAACATGAGTGGTGAGGTGATCGGATCGAGAAAAGCTTCTCATACAAATCCGGCATTGAAATGGTTTCTGGCCGGTGTGAATACGAATGTGTCTCGTGAGCTCGTCAGAGCGACTAAATCGCCTGTCACAACCTTCAACGGGACAAGCATAGGGTCTTTCGTGTACTGGCGTTTTGCTTGGACGATTAGGGTAACGACGAGGTTTTACTGGAACGAGTCGAAGAGGACCAGCCTGTTGCGAAAATTCAGGCAAAACCTGAACATAAAGCAAACAAGAAGGTGTTTCGTTTAATAAATTTGTTTTAATGCAATCAAACAAAGCAATTCTAAGGGAGGCCAAGGAAATGAAGCAGTTGTAATAAGTTCCTACTAGGTAGTTTAGTCAAAAGAGATTTTTTTTCAGGAAGAACGATAAAGTGAGCCGAATTACCTGAGATAAAATTTCGTGGCCTTTTGAAGTGCTCGGATTGTACTCAGCTAACCCAACAGAAGCAGGTCCACCAGTATCCTGAGAGCTGGAAGTTTCCACTGATGGAGGTCCGCCAGTGCAAAACTCGGAGAATGGTTCCTGCTTCGGTATGACTTGTAATTGATCCTGAGAGGTTTGCTCAAACTCTGAAGTCGCCCACGGATGATATTTTGTTTGTGAAGTCTGTGGTTGTTGCGGCTGTTGTTGCTGCTGCTGATTTTGTTGAGGCTGGGGTTGCTGAGGAGGCTGTGGAGGTTGTTGGGGCTGAGGTGGTGGTTGCTGACGAAGGGGGTCATCCGTCAAAATATACGGGTCAAATGAAAACTCTGAATGTGAACTGAACTGTGAAGCACCTGCGGATTGAGGATCACTGGGAAATGAAAGTTGCTGAGATTGAGATGTGGGCGTGAGTATCCCAAAAAGAGGACCATAGAAAGATCGGTCGGGTGAGGGAAGAATCCAGTTAATCCCCGCGGTAGGTGACCCAGCCGACTGAGGTAAGGGGGTGTTCAGAGAAGATTGCTGTGTGACTGTGGGCATCGTCACACGCAAACGGTGTTGGGGGTGCTGGTGTTGAGGTTGGTGATGGTGAGGGTGCTGCTGCTGGGATTGTTGCTGCTGTTGAGCCTCATCCATTGGCTGGTGATGGGAAGGGTGCGAAGGAAACATTTTTGGACTACTTGGTGGGCTCGACGTTGGGGTACTATTGTGTGAAGAGATTGTCAGATCCGAATCCAATGATCCTATATAATGAAAGAAAAAAACGCATTCCTTTCTTGTAAAATTCAAAAACAATCTAAAGGAATTCCTGCAACTTAAACCAACACATTGAAATAACGTATTAAACACGTTGACCTCATTCAAAAAATATAAAGAATGATGAGGTAGAGAGATGTTAGCATCATTATAAATAGCAATACTCTGCAAAATTCCGCTAGACATTCACTACATAATTTGACATTTTAGCCTAATAGCGTATCTAATGACTTTTTCATAAAAAAAACAGCGTGAAAGCTACGAAAACTAGTGATTTCACGAGCTGGAAAAAGAGGCTCATTTAAAAAAAAAGAAGTTCATGAATGAATGGGAATAACCCATCTTAGCGTTGCCACTCTACCTATATAAATTCGCTACTCTTGTTACTCAACAGGTTTTTACTAAGCTTGAGAATCTAAATTTGCTCATCGATATTTCCTATGCTAATATATTCGGTTTGAGTAAAGTGGCCATGTAGTGCTAAACAAACGATAAAAGATGCAAAGTGCTTGTTGTACATCATCCAAAGAGAATCTTGTTTTACATGGAAGCTAAAGACATTCTTATAGATATGTCATATCAGTCAGTATAACGGACACGGGCTAAGAGCATAAGGCACATCCCACCTTTTTTCACACTTATGCACTCTACTTTGTCCATTTTTTACTTTCCATTTCTGCCCGTTTTTTTTACGTAATGCTATTATTATCATTGTTATTACTATTATTACCGCATTGCATCGATTGACTCATCGCAGGTTAGGTTATTTTTTTTTGTGAAGTGCGGTGGCCATGTGAGCAACACTAGAGATTTCATAAAGCTGAGCCAGCACAAAGACATAATCTTTAAAGAGAAGCCCGTAGGAAAAATTGCTCTTCTTTAACATGGCCATGGCTTCAAAGAGTTAATGTTTTCCTCTAGTGTTTCGCCCGTTGTTATTATTATTACTCCCATGAAAACCAGTAAATTATGCATGCGTGTGTCCATACGGCTGATCTTTTGCGCGCTTTGCTAGTTAGTAGCTGCCATAAGGTTGATTACGAGGATGACGAGATTAAGCAATGATGATGTGATACATACTCATCCTCTGATCGTAGTCGTCATCCTCTCCTGACCATTCTTCTTAATACTTATAAGCTCTCATCTTCGTCATCATTTAAATGATCACCAGAGTCCACAAGTTTTTTTTTTTTTGCGTGAGTGCCATGCATGGAGCTGTTCCTCCAAAAAAAATGTACATTCTCTCCCTCTTTTTCTGTTCGCAAATAATTATATCTTTTCAGAACAAGATTTGTCTCTCGCTTGGCTCCCTCCGAATTTCTCTTTCATTTCCTGCATCGTATTTTTACTTGACCATAATTTGAAAATTCCTTTGGTTTAATAACACTCCATGTGTTCCAATATTCCACTTGCGAGTAAGAAAAAAAAAGGATTGTTCCGACTACTCTTTCCTATTTCACACGAAGCAGGGCAACTCCCGGTAATGTAAGGAAGCTAGTGAGAAGCGGAAAGAAGTGATATATTTTCACTCGGTACCGTAGGACATATATATGGGTTTCTTGGAACCGAGTGGGTTACCCACTGGCACTCTTTTCGTTACTTTCCTATCGTTTCCGAACCTGATGAAAATATATAAGGTGGAATGGACGGACAACGGTGTGATGCAGTCAACATTGTGAAAAACCGTTGTTGTACAATTTTATGCACCAGCTCAGCTCCACAACTCTACCTATTTTCTGTTATATGATCATGATCATGCAGCTGCGTACATTTCAGCATGGAACATATACACAAAAAAATACACAGGCTAATTTTCTTTTTGCCCGTGTGGAACTACCAAAAAAAAGTGTAAGCTCCTCTCTGTCTGAAAAATGCACAAAGCTTCTTTACACGAGCATTGTAAAATGTGATTAACTTTTTGGAAGTCGATCCATACAAAAAGTCTTTTGCCATTTGAAAATGCATATGAATTGCATGATCTTTCTCATGATCATCGCATTACTTACAATCGTGTAACGTTCATAAGGAGAAGGATGCCTTTTTTCAGTGGAAAACCTATGTCTTCCACTTTTTACAAAGATTCCTACACAGTGAAACGGTATTGATATGAACTTATGCAGAATCTAGCGTGTGTGCGATCAAGTACCAAAAAAATAGTAGGATACGTTGCATTGGCCGCCCGCCCACGCATTTTTCGGTATGAGACATGCCTGAAAATAGACAAACCCTGGTTGTATGCGTTTCGTAGGAATCTTCTGCCGTTGCCCGCTACTACCAATTCAAGATGCTCTTGTTTTGGTTTTGTCTTTTTTGCAAAGTATCTATTCCATGGAATACTATTTGGACTTCATAAGAGTGAGTATGCTTTAAATGTGACGTCAAATCACGAAACCTGTGATTTCGTAAAATGTGTGAACAGATGTTTTTATTCTTTGTAAAAAAAGTAGGGAAGATGCATGCACACTTTCTTTTTACCCGGCGTGTGGTACGCTGGTACGCTGCACTTTTTCTATTAACTCATCACTATTTTGACTACACGCTGCTTAAACTGCATACGCTTTTATAGCCTTGTCCTACGCTCGCAATTTGGAAAGAAGAATGTGTTTGGTAGCGTATGAAATGGATGAGAGTGACCTAAGCAATTCACGCATGATGGATTGTTTCAAACTTTTATGATTAGGTTCATGTGGTGTACAATGCTCCCGTTTTTGGAGTTCCATGAAGCATGCAAAATTGGCATTCCGAACAATCTCTGTAAAACCTTTTATCCTTGAATGTATGTCAGATTTTCTTTCCGCTCTTTGTTCATTCCTCCTTGTTTACATTGTGCATACCGGCATAATATCCTGGCATTAGGATAGCTCAGAGCACGAGTGTGGGGAAGATTTGGAAAAATTATGTGCATTTTTAACGGGACTTACCAATTGGTGGGGGATCAAGAAGGGGCACAGTTGTGCCGAAGAAGCTAGCTCCTTCAGCAGCCGTTACTGGAGTGTTGAGACTATCCTCAATCTTATCAAAGGGGCCTTCACTCTGGATGTCCTTCTCCGCGTCGAACTTATCTAGAGATGAGGAGACAGTGGGTAGTTTAGGTGGGCAGAAGAAGTCCCTTCTGCTCAGCGTAGGTGAAGACGGAGGGGATGTAGCCGTGGGTGGCGAGAAACACAGAAGACTTAGCGATACACAGGGTAAAACCCGGGACTTTTTCCTTTCTGGGACCTCCGGGTTAGATCCCGGGCTGGGGAAGTGACACAATGTCAACACGGGGTCTTCGATCATTCTCATATTGGACAACTTCTCTTCCTCTGTTCTTGAAGACGACTCCGACTCTGCTGAAGACAGAGAAATGGTAACGTCAACCGGACTCACCGGTGAACCTTGTGATGGCAATGGCTTATCCACAGTTTAAACTATATTTAAGTCCTGCCTGTGCACCTACATCTAACTCTGTAGTCTCTTATAAAAAAACCAATTATTTCTTTTCTCTTTGTATGCGTCTTGTTTTTCCTCTCCTTTTCTCCTTTTTTTTCGCTGCTCTCTCTAGTTCACAGAAAACTATCAAGAGAACCGCCGCTACAGCCCACTGTACCCAGAAGAAACAAACCCGAACAAAGTGTCTAGTTGTTTTCTTCAGAGAAGAGGAAAACCGCACAATTTGATCCCTCTTTCTCTTACATAACAGAAACGGAGCACCTTATCTATGTACCAGAAGGTATCAAATATCTTATTCCAGTTTTTTAACTAACAAGTAACTCTTGGAGTAAATAATTACGTTCATGTCCATCGTTAAAACCGTTACAGAAGGAGTGCAACATTAACGACGTCGATTTCTCAGACAGTCACCATCAGATGAAACCTCGCCCTGGCTTGTGCTCGCCGACGTGAATGAAATTTTCGTGCAAATTTGTCTGCGCCAAGACCCCAACGTAGCGAAAAGTAAGCAAAATCGTTGCTTATATGTAAAGTGTACTGGAGAAACAGTGTCGCTTGTTGATTCCAATATTGACTTCCAACTTTTGCTCACGATATAATACTCTGCAGAGGCCGAAACTATGGCTTCTTACGAAACTTTCTTTACTCCAATTAAACTTTGTTTCGTGAGTTAACTTTACTTTGGAGAAGAAACTTGTACTATTTATTCCCAAATTGTGTGACTTTGTTTTCAAAAGTTTATGAGTATTGTCGAAGCACTGGGCAAGTGTTTTTGGTAAATGACATTGGCAAAAGGAGTCGCAGCAAATGAAGCAACTAATTTGATAAATGTGACCTATCTTGTGTCTCCTTCCAGTTAACAAGAGTAAAATGTGTTATATTTCTTATGCGAGGGTCACGTCGACCGAGAGTTGTTGATGCAGTCGTATCCACCGAGTGAATGAGTGTGAGCCAGAAACTCGTTCAGGATTATATACGAAGAGCGTTCACAAAAAGGAGAACCCCTCTCGTACCAAAAGACGCTGCTGCTTGTAAACGTCTTTTTACTTGGGCAGTATGAGATCTGTTTTCACACTGGCTTTTTATAACAGCAGAGATTCAGTGTTTATGAAGCAGCGAAACAAGTTAGAAGCGTAGTCTTCTTATTCTCGTTTCTTGAAAAAAATGCCTTCAGACTAGGTTTTTCTCTCTTGCTCACAGTTGTTGACGATTAACGTATATGGAAAAAACTGATGACTCTTACTAATGCAATTCCTCAAGAAAAAAAAAATGTCGAAACCTTGCTGGTAAAATAATTCAGGTACTTTTTATATTCAAGGTACTTCCTCACAATTTTTTTTATGAATGGAAACTTTGCTGCTTCTGAAATCTTAGTGGTGGTGGGGTGGTGGGGTCTCTGATGTAAAGAAATGTATTTTAAAAATGTCCCTTAGTGTGAAATAAATAAGGATGTCTGTCATTTATTTACTTTATGACACTCCTAGACCTACTGCCTCTTTCACCGTTTTCTCTTGAAAATGTGATTTGGCAAAAGTGTCTTTGTATTTGTGAGAAAGGTGTAGTTTGAATGAGTGTATGATGCACGAGATGTTTAGCAACTCAGAGCCCGTAGGAAACTGAATGATTCAACTAAGCTGACTTTGGTACTAGATACATTTTTATGAATGAAATCACCCTACCATTCGTTCCTCCCTTTCCCTCAAGTTGAGGGGTCATGACGTCAGTGGCCGTGACGTCTTGACTATTGCTTTACTATATACTACTTGCCTCCCAGCAGCAAGCTCTCCGCTTTCACTACACTTTCACTCGAACGACTGTGAAAAGAAAGCGGATGTAGAAATATAATACGCAAGCCTTCTCCTAGTCTTGTTTACCTCCAAGGAAGGCTTACTGAAAATGCATTCTCCTACACTATATGCACCACCACGCTGCTAGAATCGAATTACTATGTCTTACTAACTGACAATGCAGAACAAAAAAAAATCCTTTAGAGGCCTAGTCTTTCCGGCTAACGTTCTCTATGAAAAACACTGCAGCATTACTATCAACTACTACAGTCTCTCTAGTGACTTGCTTTCCCTTGGATTCACCAAAAGCAACAAAAATAGTATACCTATACGAGCAATACTTTCATGCATTTTCACTCTTTCTCTGGTTTCCTTTTTGCAACAGTAAAACCCATCTTCAATCGTCTTTTATTACATTCCCAAGCTATATCTGTGAATTGCATATAAAGCTGCTCGCAATTTTTTTTTCAAGGATTTTAGATGACTCGTATGAATATACTGTGTAAATGTAGCAACACATTTTTTATACTTATATTAGATGGGAATGGGGAAAACTAGCATTTTTTTTGTGTGTTTGCTCAAACCACACGCAATTCTTTTTGGTAGGTACAAGGATTCAATGCATTTCCCCGGCCTTTTCCTTTCGTTCAAGTTCATGGCGTGTCTTTCTCTTTTGTTGTCCTTGTAACAGTACTACACAAACACATTCATATTTACTCTACTTTGTAACCAGATGGGATGTATTTTCATCTCTCGGTTTTCTCATTTGCGTAAGTTTCCTCCTCATTCCATTTTTTTCTTGTTATGCAAATTGTTTTCTCTTCTTGCGGGGAAAATAAGCGGGGCCTACACATTTCCTTTACTCATTTCTTTCATTCATGACAGGTAACCAATTATCTCATGTTGTCTACACATTAGAGCATATAGATTCGTCTTTATACCAGAAGTCCTTTCAGTCTTATCACCTTTCTCTCATAATCATTTTGGTGTTCGCAACATGACCCACGTTGTCTAAGACAGTATGAATATTTCTTTTGGAGGACATAAGACACAATAAATTAAATAGGCTAGTTACGGAAAATCACAAATAAGAGACTGTTAATTCACCGAAGGAAAATTTTTCTGGCAATAATGGAATAATATTTTTTGCCATTTTCAAGGTTATTTGTCACTTCAACGATTCTCCCGTTCTCTAGGAATTACGTAATTACGTATTTTGAGGGAATCGACAATTTTCACAAAAATCTCCAGGAGTAGACTGTCTTTTCTCCTACGTGTTACCATAGTTGATTACTGATTAGGATAGCCATAAGTCCAAGTACTCCAAGTAGATATTTAAATATGCTAAAATTTTGTTTATGGTCAATTTAGAAATGACGAAAATGTTTATTTCAGCAACATTCATGTTCCTTTCACTCACAATTTACCTAGACAAGAAGACTTTCTTCCAAAAGCCAAATCTTTATCAGAAAACTTTCTTTTCTTAATCTCTTCCTACTCCTTATGAACTAGAAGTTTGCAAGTACGTTTTACTTAAGATTACTGCGTTTCCAACATCCTTCTAGATTTCCTCCACGCACACCTACACCTTCTAAACGAGCCTACACTATTCCATAACTGCCCGAAGGACCTCTGAAAAGAAAAACGCACGACACTCTCGACTCTCCCCAAGAAATACGATCCTGATACTAGTTCCCTCGTACCTAAATCTCTAGTAAAATATTTTCTCCTAAAGACTTATCTTGAACAATACTTGATAAAAAGCACTTAGACAAGTATTCCATTACAATATCTTTGCGTGACAAGTTTTTATTTAGTCATTTCAATGATTATGTCCAGAAGCTTTGTACTTCTCATCTTAGTCATCTTGCTAAGCAGGATCAAGACACGCACATCTTGAGGAAAACTACACGTAAGAGAAAGGATACTGCGGCTGTAAGATGATTAGATACTCATAAGTAAGTGAAGGCATCAACCACTGGGGATAAAAGTTGTAGCTTTTCAGTTTTACTCATTTATTTCAAAATGATCAGAAGAGAGTACAGTTATAGGAAACTAAGGTACAAAGTAGATATTTGATGAGCCCACGCACACACATGCACGTAAGCGTGATGCGTACCATAGGATAGGATAGAATAGGATGAGAACACGTTACAACTAGTGTACTACTTCATTATCCCTAGTTTTCCCTAGTGAAAGAGGAGGGAAAGCGAGATCTAGTGTAAGCGTAATCAAGGAACCATGCATAAATTGAGTAATTAGTATGCGAATTTATACCTTATGTATTTATACAATGATTGTTTCTTGCAAGTGAAAAGAAGCGTAAGGGCCTCCTACATCAAATAGAGTTTCTCTCTCTCTTCCACCGGTACAAATTTTCATGGAAACATCCTTCTCTTTACAAATGTAAATAAGTTACAACATAATTCATATCTACCCATAAAGCTTAAAGGAAGATTCGGGAGGAAGTGCAACATCGAAGATGATAATAACCTTCAAAGTTCAACCTGACTTTTCGGTGGTATGCGCTTTAGAAATTAGTTGTGGTTCTTGTCAAGTCCCTCCCGCTTCACTTTTGTTTGTGTACCTTTAGAAATCAAAATATTAAAGTTTGTTTATAATTGAGTAGGAAGGGCCTAAAGGAACGATGACTTTTGTGAGGAGAGCATTTGAAGAAATAATTTTAATGAAATTTTAAAGCACTTTGACATTCATGCGAGATTTTCAAAGGAATCGGAATGGTAAAGGGTACTCTAGTACTTTTGGGTAGCTTTCATTTCTCGCGGGTATTTTTACCCAAAATTTGGTGTGGGAGGGCAAACATATATTATCATTTTATAAACACAAAGATTTTTTCCAAATTCTGTAAGCAAATAAAGCCCAAGCGGTGGTAAACAGAGAAGCAGTTCATTTTTAATGAATACTTTTTTATTTTAATGACATGCTTTTTAATATCTCCTTTTCAACGAGTTTGAACTTTCCCACGCAATTCCAATGCTTAGATAAAGCTATGTAGAGAGAATCCGAATGTGAAATTATTAGAGGTCATCATCTGTTCCAGCTGGTAGGTTTTATCGCCTTTACTCTACTTACGTATTGCGAGTTTCCAGTATCGTCTATACAAATTATATATGAAGCACGTGGGAAATTTAAAATTCGAAGGGATTGCTTAATACATCCTTTGCACTAAAGATTTGAGCTTGTACCGACGCGATTTAAAAATTCTGGTTACAATTTAAACTCCATACGGCCTACGTACTTCGTATTTGTTATCAACATAAACAACTGCATTATGAGGACAGTGTTGCCATTGACAGAATGAAAATGAGGGAAAACAGCATGAGACAAAGTAGCTGACAACAGGTTGCAACTTTGCAAGACGTAATGAATAAATAAACTCAAGACGTGGAACTACATGAGTGGGTAGACAACACACTTAAATTCAACTTCTCGTTTGAAAGACAATCATGTGATCATATCACACTCGTATGAAATATAGTATTCTTCAAAATTGTACAATTTTCTCAAGGGACCCCGGAAAAAAATGATTGGGCTGTACAGTCAGTTTTCTCCAGTTCAGTGATCCACGGCCTACGCAGCTACTCATGTCATCATGTGAAACCATCTTGTAACAATGTTATGTGTGTGGGACCTTAACAATTAAAAAGGCTAGACAAACTGTAAGGATGAGTAGGATTTTTCTGTAGTTTTCATCCAAACTACTTTCATTCATTCAGACTTGTTTAGCGCTTTTTGTTAAGTGTATTTTCAAGTGTTGGCTTTCACTTTTGGCGTAAGAGTAAGTGCAAACTAGGGAAGCTCTTTAGGTAAGAAGTGCATCCTTTAAGCGACATTTGATATCCTTTTCTTCCATTATGAATACAAAAATTCTCGTGGGCCTTTGAACAGTTGTGTGAACCAGAGGAGAATAAACACCTGACTATGCCCTGCAACCTGTTATAATAACCAGGAAATGCCGAAATCTTTCTAGCTTCTCCCCAAACCATACATTTTCCCTAAAGACTTACACGAGAAGCTGTAGGTGGTACAAAAATATGCAAAAGAAAGGCTACAATATTCAAAATTCGCAATCTCATTGTGCACTCATAAAACTACATATTTACTCACGTTTTTTGAAACCACGACATGATTGTGTATCAAACTAATGTTATAAATCTACAGGTGAGTGCAAGTTTATCTTCTCTCACCACTTTATCGTAATGGTTATTTTATGACGCTGAAAGCAATGAAAGTTTCCAACCGGAGAAAATGAATTTTTTTTGGAGATGACATTTTTCTCTCTTGCTACAAATTCCATCACTTTGATTGCCTACTTTCGATTTAGAATGTGGGATGATCATATCCTTCTTTCCTGTCTAGGCTGACTTTATAAGCACGCACAAGGCACAATATAATCGACAAGGTACCGGACCATGCATAATATTTAATATTACAGTCCAGGGACTAGTATTCTCATTACAAATGAAATAAGATGTAGAGAAAAGGAACGCATTTGAAACTAAGGAAGAAGAACGCGCGCACCCACGCAAAACCAATGCTTTCAGGATGAAGTCAACGTGACTTTCTCGTCAAAGACGTAAGGTAAGAAGCGTGCATATTATATTATGTATGAAATCCTTTTTTACTTTTCGAAAGAGAAAGTAAACATGGATGTATAGAATGATGTTAAAGATAACCTACAATTCCGGTGAAAACTAAGGAGAGAACCAAGTTACAGTCCAGGGCCATAACTCTGCAAGGGAAGGTGTCAAAACTTTTTTTTCGAAAATCTGCACGAAAACCACCTAACTATATGTAATCGAAATCGCTGACTACGATTCCGAGCTTATCTCAAGTGTTTTCGCCTTCCTACCCCTCCCCAAATTGGCCAAAAACAGCTGATTTTTGAAATTTTGCTGTTTTT
>JAANSQ010002050.1:0-12988 GCA_036850885.1 Lepidocyrtinus dapeste | reverse complement strand
TTGACAGAATAAATTTTTAAAAAAGATATCGACCCTTGTAATTTAAACTCTTCTTTGTTTCATTAATCACTTCCTGGCAAAGCATGCATATACTACGGGTAATCGCTTCTTCTTCGCATCCTGATTCCATCGAATTTTTTTCGGGAAAGTTACATCCATTGACATTTTATTTCCATGAAAAATGAAGTTAAAGAAATTTGTGCAATCTGACACATTCCACCAATTCGTCATATATTGTGGATGCGTTCATCTAGTGTCAGCAATATTTCTTGTGGCTGGAGGATTTGATTTCTTCGTGAATTTGGGAATAAAGAAGCTCTTTCGAATCACCAAGAGCTCCCCCGTTTTCAAACTATGGCAAACTATTCCTGTTCCAATTTACATGAAGTTCTACCTCTTCAATGTGACGAATCCTGATGAAATTGGCAGCGGAGGAAAACCCATGCTTACAGAACTAGGACCCTATACTTATCTGTAACATACATTTTAACTACACAATTAAAATTATTTCAATTACTAGACTAATATGATACCGATTCATTAATTTCGTTTAGGGTGGACTATGAAAAGTTTGACATCACCAAAAATTCCACCAGGGATACGGTAAAGTACAAGCAAAACCGGACCTTCTACTTTGAGCCTGATATGTCTAAAGGAAAAGAGGATGATGAATTCACAATGATGAATGTTCTATTCATAGCTGGTTGCTAAATTAAAAAGAAAACGATTCATACAAAACATTTTTTGAAATCATATATTTACTTATCTCCTTTCAATCTTTCAGTATCACACATGGCAAATGAATTCACCGATTTGGACTTTGTACTGGAGACGTTGGATGAAATGCTGACAGATCGTGGAGAAGGTCTCACCAGGAGAGTCAAAGTAAAAGACATCTTGTTCGACGGGATATCCATTCAAACCTACGTCGAGCTGGTAAGTGAAGATGAAAAGAGTTTTGCAAAATACATTGTCTATTCAAAATGAGAAATTTGCTAATGACATACGAAGGTTGAAGACCCCATGGTGCAACAAGCTGGAGAAATAGAGTTCCCGGAAGACTACAAGGACGGTCTGTTTGCTCTTTTGAAGAATGTAACGCGACTTTCTCTTTGTTTCATTATGCCCCATTGTATGCTTTGGGTCCACTTTTTATATTGTTTAGAAAAACGGTACCAATGACGGCTTCTACGAAATGTACAGCGGAATAAGAAACTCTAGTCAATTCGCCAAGCTCTACAGCATTCAAAATGGCAAGACAAAGTTGGACATGTACAAGGATGACTCATGTAATGCCATAAATGGCAGTGATGGCACCTTCAACCCGCCATTCATAGAACCTGGAGTAACTGAATTGTACGCCTTCGTACCTGAAATATGTCGATCTGTACAGTGGCAGTATCTGTACGATGCAGTGACCTATGGAATCAATGTAGCGCGATATACTCTACCGCGTATACAAACTCCAACTGAGAATCCGGACAGGTGGTGCTTCTGTCCTAAAGACGATCCTATGGAGTGTGACACGTCTGGATTGGAGAGCTTGAAGGCTTGCTTTCAAGGTTTTATGTGAAATAAACTTTTTTTTTAAATCGAATTCTTAAAGAAACTTTGATATTTCTTTTATCTTCTAGGTGCCCCTGTGGAACTAACTTAAACCCCACTTTCTGGAAGCTGATCGGGAGCTGTTGAAAGGCGTAGGAGGGCTTCGCCCTGACCCTAAGAAACATCAATCTAAACTGGACATTCATCCCGTAAGCTTTACTTAACGCGAGTGGTGCTTGAAGTCTGATGTGGTTATTCAATTCAAATTAAATTGCATGTTGTAACTTTTCGTAGCTTACTGGAGCAACTGTAGAGGCCAATATTCGTCTGCAGTTTTCAATCGAGTTGGGTATGATAAATGATAATCTAATGCAATGCATCTTTTAAATCTAGCTAAAATTTGCATCAGAATGTGTCCCAAAACTAACTCTGTTTAATTTATTGCGTCTAGTGCCTTGGCCAGCTATGCCGGCGTTTCAAAACACCACAAGAAGCAAGTATTTTTATTTTTAAAGACAGATCTGCGAAATCGGAACTTAAAGTGCTTTACTTATTTTCGAAAAAATATTAAGATTGAGAAGCAATTATTTCCTAAATTCAACTGATTCCTACCATATATGCTCAATATATTTATGTCAAATAAGAGAAGAACATCCTTAAGTTTCGATTTCGCCAATTTCAATTAAAATTCTTTTTTTTTTAAATAGGCATGATACCATTCGCTTGGATTGAAATGGTGAGAAAATGACAGTTAATTTTAAACTAAAAACTTACTTGGGAGAACGCTTTCTCGTGTTAACGTAACATTTTTCAAATCCCTACAGTCCGCCACTGTGGATCAGCTAAATCGAATTGGTCTATGGATGCTTTCCGGCTACCTGGAGCTTTGGCCAGTTCTGCGAGTCCTGAACATACTTGCTGCACTAGGAACAATCATACTTGGGAATATGATTGGCTTCGCAAGAAAATCTAGAGTGAAAGTTGAGACTGAGGAACCAACTCCAGGAAAACGGTGGCTGACGGAGGAAGAATTGAAAGCAGAAAGAGATGCTATAAAGGGTATGGAGGAAGTACGAGATGACGACGGAGACATAATGTTCATCACAGGGAAAGCGAAAGAGGAATGAATGCAAAATAATTTAATTCTCAAATGTTGAATTTCTTAATATAAATATTGATTCCACAAGTTCACCATTAACACAATTACAAAAATATGTTCTTCTTGGTATTTTCACAGCATTATACTTCTGCACAATTCATATGGCATTATAAAACAAATAAAAGTAACTTCTGATCTAACCGTCGGGATATCCGGTGTGTATATTCAGTTCAGGCTTTGTTCGGTCAAATAATTACGTTTGGTTTGTACGAGTAGCGCAATATCTGATTCAAAATCGGTAAGGGTGCCATTACTGGGGTCAATGTTTAGTTCTGTTAATTTATCATGCACGACTTCTTGAGCTGTTTTTATCAGCTCGGAAACTGTTTCCTTGTTAAGTTCTTTCATTAAGTCATTCTTCTCCGTTATGAATTGAGCTCCACTATTCTTAATGAATTCTAGGGATTGTTCGTACAGTTCCGGGGATGAATTGAATGATTCCGAGAGTTTACCCAGTATCAAGTTTATCTCTTTGTAACGGTCCAATGAAAGTTTCTCCTCTCCCAAGGAGATCAATGCACGTAGTTGTATTAGAAGGGCCACGAGCTCATCAAGTTTAATTTGCAGTGACCAATGCTCCATTTCATAAATGTCGTCGTCGTTATCATCCATTTGAAAACTGCAAGGGTTCCATTCAATACTGTCAGTGCCTTCAAGTCCAGCTGGCAGAATTCCTGTGAAGCTTTTAGATCCCGGTCCCAACTTGGTCTTTTCAGGACGATTTTCCACTTCGGTGGAGTTAATACGGATTGACTGATTGCTCTTCAGATCCATTTCCAACGCATTTCCTCCAGTCTCAGGAGATTTAATCCGATTGCCGAATTTGCCGATTACCTAATTATTTTCAGAATAATTTGTTAATTCAGTTTAGTAATATTCAAAGCTTGATTTTTTTAAACTTACGAGTAAATGTCAACTTTTTTTTATAAATACTTACAGGTAAACGATTATGGTTTTCAGTTTTGCTTTTGCTAAATAGGCGGATTATAATAAGTTTGACTTTTCTATTGTTGGTTATGTTATGTTCTCGAGATTCAAAAACTAATGTAAACAAAAATAACAAACAATTTGCATATTACATTGAACGTTGAATTGAATTGTTTCTTTGTTTTGCTTTAGTTTGGTCAGCCAGCTTTTACCAAACAAACAGAGCGAAACACACAAACATTTCATGAGTTCATTGCATACCATAGAAAACACTACATTTCGTACTTTTTTCTCATTCAAAAAATGCCCATATTTGACAAGTTCGGTTTGCTCAGCAGTAAAACAAACGAGTCAGTGAAAATTCTTAGTTTAAGCTTAAGCAATTAAGCGTGTGAGATTGTTTTGCATGATTATATATTTTGGAGATAAACTGTACAAAAGATTATCTCAAAGTTTAGTATTATTTTGTTAGTTTGATAGTGTAGGTATAGTCTAGTTACTGTATTTTGTTTTGCATGCCATAGAAAACACTACTTTTCGTACTTTTTTCTCATTCAAAAAATGCCCATATTTGACAAGTTCGGTTCGCTCACCAGTAAAACAAATGAGTCAGTGAAAATTCTTAGTTAAAGCAATTAAGCGTGTGAGAATGTTTTGCATGATTATATATTGGAGATAAGCTGTACGAAAGATTATCTCAAAGTTTAGTGTTGTTTTGTTAGTTTGATAGTGTAGGTATAGTCTAGTTACTGTATTTTGTTTGGTTAATTTTAACCAGTCGGCAAATTAAAAGATGAGTAAAAGCTCTCGACAAAGTTTAATAGAGTTGGAGAGTATAGACGAACCGATTGGAGATGAAGAGTTTCCACTTGGCTTGGGGTGCGCCCTGGACATGTTCCGGGAGAAGGATGAAGTGGTGGAAATTTTCCAGTCGCTTCCAAACTTGTACACTGATACTCGTGCTGTAAGCTTCAAACAATGATAACCTTCTTTAAAATTGTGAACATAATTAACCTGAGTAATTTTAAATGGGATTTTACATTTTTCTAGTGCGAGAACCTGTTTCAAACCTACCAAAAGATACTGGACAGATACCAAGAGCAGCCTCACCTCCTTGATAAACATATTGAAGTGCTGATTGACATCCTGATATCTCAAGTACGAGTTGCATCTCCTCCACTGAAACACCTTAGTCTAAAATTCCTCCGTCAGATATTTAAAGTTCGTGGCCCGAAAGAGGTTGTGAAGCGAATGCCTCATGAAATTGCAGATTTAGTCCCGGTGCTAACTTTCCTCGAGAATGAAAACCTGGATGACCCCAATACATGGGAGAGTGGTTATGTTTTGGTGATGTGGTTAAGCATTCTTGTGATCAATCCGTTCCACTTGAAGCTGCTTGATGGACAGAGGTCAAAAGAAGGACCTCCTAAACCCTTCATACCAATAGCCCAAAGACTCATGAATATTTGCAAAAAGTGTCTCATTCTGAACAATAACATTGGTCAAGCGGCTCCATTCCTCGTGGCAAAGTTCCTCACCAGGCCTGACATGCAAGATGTATACTTGAATCCTTTCATTGAGTGGGCGTGTTCCAATATTCAGGAAAAGACTCCCTTCGGAACTAAGGTGGGATCTTTTGCAGCGTTATCTGCTATATTCAAGCATGCCAAGCGTCAGGAAGTTCTTAAATACTCTGGAAGAGTGCTTCGAGCAGTTATGAACTCTCAATATGAAAAGTGCGACACTATTCTGCGAAAGGCTGGAACAAAATTAATACAGCGAATTGGAATGGTTTTTCTCAAGACAAAAGTTGCTCCATGGCGTTACCAAAGAGGGAGTAGAAGCTTATTAAAAAATCTTCAGGGATCAAGTAAACCCTCCACAGACGCCAACTCCAATCCCACCCCTGAAGAAAATCAGAATGGAGAAGTAGTCGAGCAAATTGATTACAAGGAACTGTCTCACTATTCGGAAGCCATTGAGTCAATTATCGATAAGCTCTTGGAAAGTTTAAAGGACAAGGATACGGTAGTCCGTTGGTCTTCCGCCAAAGGTATCGGCAGGGTAACCAATCGTCTCCCAAAGGACTATGCGGACGAAGTGGTAGAAAGTTTATTACAAATGTTCTCCCCACGTGAGACCAACGGAGCATGGCATGGAGGTTGCTTAGCACTAGCGGAACTCTCCAGAAGAGGTCTTCTTCTTCCTGAACGTTTGGATAGTGTCATTCCAGTTATAAAGAAGGCCCTTGTGTATGACGAAATCCGGGGTAATTTTTCTGTAGGAAGTCATGTCCGTGATGCTGCATGCTATGTACTTTGGGCGTTTGCTCGTGCCTTCGAACCAAAGGTGGTGGAGCCATATGTACACGACATCGCCACATCTCTCATCATTGTCATCTTATTCGATCGAGAAATCAATTGTCGCCGAGCTGCCTCCGCTGCATTCCAAGAAAATGTAGGGAGACAAGGTAACTTCCCCCATGGAATAGATATCGTCACCATTGCGGACTACTTTTCCATTGGAAATCGACGTAGTGCCTTTACTGAACTCAGTGTGGAGATTGGAAAGTTTGGTGTCTATACCAAAGCGATGATTGACCATTTAGTGGAGCTAAAGTATAACCATTTTGATAGTTTCGTAAGGGAACTGGCTGCAGAGGCAATTGGCAAGTTAGGCCAACTAGAACCAGATTATATTTTACAAAGGATTCTTCCAAGATTGATTCCAGCATGTAGTGACGTTGACTCATTCACCTCTAATGGAGCATTGTACAGCGTTGGTCATATTTTAATGTGTTTGCATGAAATCAACAAACTACAACTGGATGAAATGAGGATAACGGAGATAAAAAATATAATCGGAGCTGTCATGGAGCGCAAATTCCGTGGGAGTACAAGGGCTAATGAGATGGTCAAACAAGGGCTCTGCTTTTTCATAAAAAGTTTGGCACAATCAAAGTAAGAGCATAAATGCTACATTAAATAGCTTTTATGTTACGAGGTTTTTAATATTTATTTCAAATTATGATTACTTTGTTTACAGAATGCCATTCCACCAGGATGAAGAATTTCTCGCAGTCTCGCACAAATTCCTGCTAGAGTGCATACCTAACTTAGACTTCAGGACGAAAACTTTAGCAGCAGAATGCCTCCGCCATTACTTTTTAGAATTTTATTACAAAAATCCCATAAAACACTCTTGCATCAAGGATATCTTGGAGCAATTTTCTAAACAATTGAAGACTTCTTCCATACCAGCACGTCAGGGATTTTCCATGGCTTTGGGCCAACTTCCGATTGAAATCCTAAAAGAAAGTTTTGGGCCGGTTTTGGAGGCGCTTTTAGTCTGTTCTCAGATTCAACAGGACACTATCCTATGGGCAGAGTCTAGACGGGATGCGATTGACGCTATCAAGGGCATTCTCCTTGGGACACCATTAACTTTGGTAGAATCAGCGTGGGACAAGGGTATTCCTATACAGGAGATAAGGTCTCATCTCATATATGAAACTTTGGTGCCATGGTATGGAGGATTATACGACAGATAAGCGAGGAGATATAGGGTCATGGGTGCGTGATGCTTCTATGAGGTGTCTCAAGATTCTGACATTCCGACTTGTGGATTGTTTACATTCATCTACTCAAGAAAAACGTGCGGAATATCTGAATCCTGTGGTGATCTCAAAAATGATGGGATTGATTGCTAAGCAAGCAGTGGAAAAGATTGATAACATTAGGGTTCGAGCGGGAGGAATATTTTCAGAAATGCTTCGGTATCACTACCATACTACCACAATTGACGAAATTCCGCAACGTTCCGAACTGCTCAAGATATTCCCAGAGAGTTTTGTTCAAGAAGTGAATTGGCGTGCGACTTCCCAGACATTCCCTCGCTTCGTGGAACTCCTCAAGTTCGAAGAGTACACTTATCCGCTCCTTGCCGGCTTCATTATTAGTGGTGGCTCCCTAAGCGACAGCGTCATGAAGGATTCCAATGGTGCGGTAAAAAACTATATACATGCTTCTGGGGCAATGGGAGACGCCGAGGTTATTCGAGTCGGGCATGTGCTCCTTCAAATTTTCCGAGATAATCTGAAGGTGGAAAGGGTGACGTTGTCTCTTCTCAAGTTCATTACGAAACTTTTACAATCAAGTGTCCTCTCTGCCCTGATGAATTCCAACGAGCAGTTTGGGTTGGAATTAATTGAACTGGTGAAGGCTGAGGTGATTAATACCAGTAGGGTGGAAAAAATCGTTAGTGCAGTGGAACTTCTCTGTGAATTAATTCAAGGTCCTCCAGAGGTGGTAAGAACGGCTCTGAAACGTCTCATGGTCTACCTTTGCCACAATTATCCGAGAGTAAGACTCATCACCGCCCAGAAACTATATGAATCCCTTATCACATACGGAGACGATTCCATTGACATCTCACCGGAAAATTTAGAGGAGGTTATGAGTCTTCTTTCCGAATCAAGGTGGGATATGGAAACTGCGAAAGTGAGACCCTTGAGGAATCGTATCTGTGATTTGATGAACGTGCCTCAGCCAAGTTTACTCAAACCTTTGGGCTCATTAACCTCAGCTCGAATGTAAAAAAAATGTATCATGATTCTATTTACTATTTTCAGCCTGCAAAATTCAATGCAAAAAAATCTACATACAATTATGTCCACTTTATGTTTTTATTATTCCACCCAAAATTCAATTTTGGGATTTATTGTGTCGCTTCCACATTAAAATCTGCACAATCAATCGTAACAATTTTATATAATAGTTTTTTTTAAAGAATTTTCCACTTTCCAAAGAAAATCATCCTTTCCAGACATGAATTTGTATATTTCAAATTTTGCCGCCCGCCCGGTTTCGTTTTCCATTTTCTTTTCTCGTGTATATACAAATGTGTTTATACAAAACCGCCTTATTCTTAGAATGCCTTACTTAATGCTTAATTTAAAAAAGACTGTGAAAATAAGAACTGCGACTGTGTTTTGTCACGCGTTGTTGCTCTTCTATAACCAAAAAAATGTGTTAACAATACTACTTACAAATAAAATCCATACAGTAAAACTAATTACAAAAAATACAACAGAAAAAGTCTAATGGTTTTTTTCTCAGTTCATCCCGTTCATCTTAAACTGCATAAGGCTAATGCTAATAAAAATATAATTTACTAGAAAACAAATCAGTGTTTGAAAATAGGGAAAATCAGTACATTTTCTACGTTCCTAGCTATGTTTTACGGTTTCGTGAGTGAAATTATAAATTCAAGAATGCGAAATGATTTCTTCAGAGGAAGATGAACAAGACGTCATCTTTGCAGACAAGACAGGTAACATTTCGTAAATCAACAGTTCCAGTTTTACGGAAAAACCGTGTAATATATCCAATACATTTAATATATGTATTCCGTAGTGTTATCGAAATTGCTTCCTAAACATTATGACATACATATTCTCGTGTATCTGAAAACATTTTCATAACACTACGGGTATATTTAAAGTTAAATATATCTATATTTTCATTTCACACTAGTATACTTACACTTTATAAATATTCTCGCTCGGTTAGGATAGGGAAGTATTAAGTACTTCTGTAGGCGATATGGGCGTGTGTAAAGAGCTGTTTTCCCATAGGGAAATATTTTTCCTAGATCTAATTTCCTACCTTTGAAAATATCACAATGATTTCCTGTGTCAGCTCAAAAATTTACGTGTGGAGAATAAAATACCAGAACTAGAATTTGCAATTCAATTCAATCAAATCAGTGATATAACATGACGTGCTTCCGTTTTCTCGTTTGACAGCTAGCGAGTTGTTCCGAAACCAAAGACAAATATTTACATTCAAAATCTAGTAAAACAAACTACAATAATTTAACATTCGGTTTAAAGAATATCTTATTTTAACAACCTTTTCGTGTTTATTTAAATATATATTTAAAGTAACTGACCACCGGGGTATTCACATTTTTGCCGTTGTAGGTAAGTTTTGACTCTAAAATAACCGGTACAGAGGAAATAAGTTTTATTCTATAGTCTCCAGAAATATTTAATTAGTGCACCTTCCGGTTTCTTTGAAAGATTAAGAAAGTTCCCTTTCAGTAAACTACAAAATTACGTTCTGTTTACAAGTGCGTCCGAAGAATTTATTACAACAATATTAGATTTCTGTAATGATTGGTGCGAGTTTAGGAATAAAGATTTTTTTTATAGTTGCATAAATTATTTTCTGTCCATGATTGCTTTAGTATAATAGAGAGGTAAGTATAGCACAGATCACGTAACAGTTCCTTAAACAAGTTCTTTGGGTTTCGCATTTTGCCCCTTTTGTATTTGTGGGTCATTGTCGTAAAGTTAGTTTGTTTTTAGATCGTATCGTGTTTTGACTGTGACGTGATAAAAGTACGTAGGTTAGAATTTTTCCTCGAAATTACTTTCTTTGCCAAAAAGTTCTCATATATTTTGTAAGAATAAGTCACGTGAAACAGGTAACCGGATTTTCTCATTGCATCATCATGAACTACTCTGATTTTCTTTACAGTTTTGACATGTAAATGGTATATTGCTTTCATCTCTCCACTTCCTTCCCACACCACAGCTCATATCAAAAATGCATTACATCATGGCGAAAAAACAGAAAACTATGCGAATCGCATCACTTATCCTAATTTAGTAAATACATTTCACCGAATTACATGATTTACCCTCGTTATTTATCTTTACGAAGAGTTTGTTCTGCAGATTTTAATACTTATAAGTATTTCAATGTAAAAGTTCTCATTATGCAAAATGCATCATTTATGCAACGTCGACATAAATATATTCATTCCATTTCTGCTTGGATAATATATGGCTTTCATTTTTAGGTTCCGAACTATCTAACCTATAATTTCGTTCAGTAAATAAACCATTTCTTTACATCCGGGCCAAATCCAACTTTATTTCATGCCAGAGTCTTTGTGAATTTTGTATGTAGCAGCAGCGTACGAGTATTTTTACGTAAGACTTATTCCTTCTAGTTTATGCTTTCACTCAACCATACCACAGACATCTGGCAGCAGGCAAAAGTACATGAAGGCTTTCTGACAGATTAAAACCCTATTTTCTTCCATCTCATTTCCCCCTTAAACCAACCTCTTTGTTCCAGTTTTTTTCTGGATAGATTATTTAAAACAAAAAAGCAGTGTATGTAGGAGTTCATGAGGTCTGTAAAATACATTCATCATGTACTACAAAGGGAGTTTGTAAAACGTGGTGAAAGTACCGGAAATTGCATTTTTTATCATAATAGTCCAGCAGTAGTTGCACTACTAATTCTAAAATGTGGGAGGGTTAGGCTCATTTAAAACAAAACATTTCACATTAACTTTCACTCTCACGTGCACCTATTAAACCAAAGAAAGTTTTGTATGCGAGAGTACTAAGCAGGCCTATCTGAATTTCAGATTTAGAATTGCCTGGAATAATGTAGAGCTTTTTGCTTTCGCTTTGTATGTTTTACTTTCACTTTCTCTTTTCATAGATGCTTTGCAGAGATTACTTAATTTCATGCTGTCTAAACTAGACCAAACTTGTCCTACAGTTAAATGCATTGTCGACGTGCCTTGTGTATGCGGTGAATTAGTACTTCACGTAGAAAAATAAAACTAGTGATTTGGCCCCTATTTTGATCAAGATAGGTACGTATTCGAACATCTACCATATAATTTTAATTCTGGTTATGTTTCTTCTAGAGGTCAGCGTCAAGCTAGTAGTTCAAAAGATCTTGACTCCAGTATAGATATTCCAAATGGAGTGATGTCAGTGTCAGTGAAAAATCAAAAATTATCAATAATTTTCACTATTACTCATTTGCATTTTTCTGACCTTTATGTCATCAGGTTATGAAAAATTCATAATCTTTCTTTTAGTCGCAGACCAACATTTGTATAACTTTGATTCCACTTGACCAAATTTCTTAATGGTGCCTCGTTTTGTCCACAGCAGATATTTATTCACAGTTATTTAGATATTCACTTGCATAAAGTCAAGTCATAAAAAGGCAAAGAGATAGATTCTTAAAAGGCAGGTGGTGAACGTTACGGTTCATAAGTATTTGATATAGTGCGGTAGGATATAGCTGTAGTATTAGAAAATAAAAATTTTTTCCTTACGTGGCAGACAGGCATTAAATTCTACTTTCTAGGTCATGTCATGTGGTATTAGCAGCGTATACACAATTTCTTCATGTAAAAATTGTTTTCGTGATTATGCATATGCTTGGAAGTTTCCCTCGCTAGAAAAACATTCATAACTAAGGCTAACTAAAGTAGTTTTTTACGTTGTGTTTGGTTTGAAGGTTATCTCGTTTCTGTACGAAAAAGAGATGACTTGTGAGATCATTGGTTTCGTAAAAAGTACATTTTTACAGTTCTTCTGGTTCCACGTTGTTATCCGAGTCCTCCAGGGCTGTGAGTCTGAGATCGCTCACCATTTTCGGTGGGGTCAGTACAGGTCTACGTGGCCACACTTGGGTGTTTCTTAAGATATCCCCTGCCTTTTCTAGCTTATCCATGGCCTTCCACCCTTCCCACATGTTCTGTTCGATCCACTCGAGAATGGTCTCAGTGGAGAAGATGGGCTTTAACGAAGTTACCACCGAGTTGGCCAAGATTACTAAATGTCTCTGGAGTCTAGGCACTTGAGAGAACACAACTTCATCCACCCTAAAAGGAAAAATTAATTGTGTTGTGAATCGAGATTGAAAAAAATTTTCAATAAATTGAATGATTGGCAGGAGTTGGAAAAAACACTTACCTCAAGGGAAGACTGTAGTTATGTCTGATGTTGTATGGAGTGACCCAGCCACGTTTTCTCGCGATTTTAGCATCCAGCTCCCAAATATCATCAAGGAGAGATCTCACTCGAAATACTGTGCGAAAAAAGGCCACACCTGGGAAATTACAGCGTGTAGCGAATCCCAAATCTCCGTCGGAATCACGGAGCATTTTGTCTATTCTGGTGTGGTGGTTGGGGCAACTCAAGACATCCTCAAAAAGTTTAGACATGATTTCTCCTTTATCGTAGATTTCTGGTTGAGTTACAACCTCTCTCGCATGCAATCTTTGATTCGAAAAGCCATCCCTGTTTTGCATGAGTATGCGGGGATGAGGAATGCTACGGAATGGACGAGAGGCAGAGCGCCGGAATATCCGGGGTCCTGGAACGGATGATGGTTCTTCTGTAGTTGAACCAGTAGATGAAGATGAAGAAATTGGATCCAAGGCGCTATTACTGTTTTCACCATTTCGTGGTGACAGTTCATTCTGCTCAGATGGTTCGATTAGGGTAACTGAGGAGGAGGAAGATATTAAGGT
>JAANSQ010002049.1:0-12989 GCA_036850885.1 Lepidocyrtinus dapeste | reverse complement strand
TTTTTTTACAGGTTTTGGTGACAAAAGCAGATTTTGCTGATGAATACACAAGACGACATTTATTCCAGACTATGTCTGAGCTTTTAGCTTTGAACATAGTGCCCATCGTGAATACCAACGATGCTGTGGCAGCTCCACCGCAAGTGTATGATGCACTTGAAGGCGTAAGATAAGCATATTTCAAAATGAAATGATAAGCTATTCAGGATTACCCTAATTTAGAAGTTTCTTTTTATAAATCGTGAAGGATATAACGGTCAACGACAACGACAGTTTGGCAGCCCTCTTGTCCGCAGAAATCCGTGCAGATCTCATGGTCCTCATGTCTGACGTTGAGGGTGTGTACACTGGACCACCCGGTTTGGACGGTTCTCGCCTTTTGCACACCTACTGTCCTGCAATGACGGAAGGAGTTAAGTTTGGTACTAGGTCCAGGGTTGGTACTGGGGGTATGCAGTCAAAGGTACGTCACAACTTATATAAAGATTATTATTATGTTTATATGCATACACTATAATTGCTTTCTAGCCATTTGGTAGGTTAGTCTTAGAGGCGGTTCGTAACTCACAAAGCTTTTGGAGTGCAGTGAGGGCTATGCCTCATTGATTCAGTTTTTGTTCATTCGATATTAAGTACCCGTATCTCCAGGTTTCAGCAGCTACTTGGGCCCTTAATCAAGGGATTCCTGTAGTTATTTGTAACGGCTCCAGAGAAGGAGCACTTACGACAGTGATGAATGGACGACGGATTGGAACCCTGTTTACTACCCAGGCACTTGGTACCCGATCTCCAGAATCCATTGCAGAACTAGGTATTAATGCTTATCTAGTAAACCAATATGTAAATGACCTTTTACTGTTTAATTTCTTAATTCGAATTTGCAATCTTTAGCAAAGCATGGCGGCAGACAATTGGAGAACTTGACCGGACAGCAAAGATCTGAGATCATTGAAGCGGTTGCTGACATACTAGTGACAAAAACTGCGGAAATTATGCTTGCCAACCAGAGGGACTTGGAGCAAGCTGAGATTGACAAGATTGAGCCTGCTATCATTGACAGATTGAAACTGACTGATGCTAAGATTGCCAGTTTGGCATCAGGCAAGGAAACATTTTAGCAAATTTTCAAGCTATTTAATTTAACAAAATTTCAATTGTTTTAATAATGATATATTTTTAATGATTCACTGCTTAGGTTTGAAGCAGTTGGCCCAAGATTCACATGGTCTTGTAGGCCGAACTCTCCGAAGGACTTTGCTCGCCAATGGACTAGAACTCCAGCAGGTTACAGTTCCCATTGGTTTGCTCATGGTGATTTTTGAAGCTAGGCCAGATTGTCTCCCTCAGGTAAGTGGGCACAAATATTTTGGACCAGCTAAATATTTCAAGGCCAGCACAAATCCTAGTCATAACACATATTCTCACATAATGTATTTTATTTTTTATAGATTGCTTCACTAGCCATCGCCTCCGGAAACGGTTTGGTCTTGAAGGGCGGAAGTGAAGCTACCAACACTAATAACGCATTGATGTCTGTCGTATCTGAAGCTTTGTTGCTGCACGGTTGTCAAAATGCAATTCAAATGGTTAGAACTACTAATATTTTTAACTACCAAAATAAACCTATTGAACTTTGTAATGGAATTGTAATATTTAAAAAAAAATCAGGTCACCTCAAGAGAAGACGTTGGTGAAATCATTACATTGGGGATGGTCGACCTTATTATTCCAAGAGGATCCAACCAACTTGTAAGGCAAGTGACTGCCCAAGCTCAAGGCATACCTGTTTTAGGCCACGCCGAAGGAATCTGTCACGTTTACATTGACACTGAAGCAGACTTGGAGAAGGCTCTTCACATCGGTATTATTTTCACTTTAGAAATTCAGATAAATCAATATACTTACTCAATTTGCCCCTTAAATTTTAAATACAGTGAAGGACTCCAAGACCAGCTATCCCGCAGCGTGCAATGCTGCAGAGACGGTTCTACTCCACAGGAATTTGCTCGGCAAGCGCAATTTCTTTGCGAATTTATGCGACATGTTGAAGTCCCAAAAGGTCAGGGTTTGACTTAAGAGTAGCCTCTGTGCAAAAATAAAATACGTTCAGCAGGTATTAATTTGGTCTTGTTTTGTTGATTTCGCTATAGGTGGAAATTTTTGCTGGACCAACCTTATCTAAGGAATTGACTTTCGGCCCACCACCCGCGAAATCTCTCCGAACGGAATACAGCCGACTAGCAGTGACGATCGAACTTGTATCTGACGTTCTCGGCGCGATTGAGCATATTAACACCTATGGCTCTTCTCACACGGACTCTATCATCACCGAAAACGGTATGGCTAATATTTACTGTAGGCTATAGACACTCTCAAATTATTTACTCTAAAATTTAATTAAAATCTATAGAAAAAACTGCCAAGGAATTCTTAAAGCGTGTAGACTCGGCCTGTGTTTTCCATAACGCTTCCACTCGCTTTGCAGACGGCTATCGTTTTGGTCTTGGAGCCGAGGTTGGAATCAGCACTGGAAGGATTCACGCCAGAGGACCAGTTGGCGTTGAGGGTCTCCTCACTACCAAATGGATTTTACGAGGACAAGGAGACGCCTCCACGGACTTCGGACCGGATCTGAAGGAATACCAGCACATCAATTTGCCCCTTGATGAAGTCAAGGGAGACATTTATAAACAAGAAGTTCATGTTGGAAACTGAACAATTTAAAAAAAATATATATTCAATAACTTTTTATTTTAAGGACAGGATGTCTCTAACAAAAAATATGAGACTGTAGATTATTCAACATTAATTATTTCTTTAACGGTTTATTTCGGTTTGTAATTATTACTATGTAAAGTTAACTTAATCAAATGACTTAATAAACTTTTTCGAATTAATCGAATTTTAATAATTAAAACATTCTTTCGGAGCCTAAATTCATTGAAATTAAAAACCCTTTAAAAAACCAAAGTCCATACTGTCATGGTTTACTGTGAATATTTTCTATGAATTGGTCAACTTAGGAGCATACTTGCTTTCATCCTACGGATTATAATGGGTGCATATTGATTTCACTCATTTGAAATAAAGTGTTCCCTCGTGAAGTTCAAATTTAAAAGCTTAATCAACCTAAACATGTATCGCATATTGTCCATTGTTGTTTGTGTCATTCTGAGAGGAAGACTATCGACATATGCGTCGTCGTCCCGATTGATTGACACGTACATAGGCAATGATCGTTGAGTTTTGATAGTGATGTCTGGCTGTGAGTACACTTGCACTCCACTTGTTTTTCTTTAGTTGCGAGAGTTATATATGCTAAAATTTCATGTCTTGGGGCGAATTCAATATTTTGATGGAGTTATGGTGCCGGTGGCATTATACATTTCATACATCAAAATGTAGGTGTTACGTCTAAGCTATAAACTGTGAAACAGTCTATAGCAATGTAAATGATTCCGATATCTGAAATTTCCTTCACTTCAGATCTGCCGTGGTCTTAATTCTAAAGAATTATCAAAAGGACATGTCATGGCTTAAAACTATAAACGTTCCTAACTTAAATGATAGGCAAGACGTATATTATCTCATCGTATAGGTCAGAATGTGGAATTTGTAATATGAAGTACAATATGCTAATTTCTATTTAGTCATAAAACAGACTTTTTTCTCTTGAATTATGTTGTGAAAAGAATGATTGTGCGGAGAACTTCTTCTGAAGCGAGCGAGCGATTATTCACCTACATACAAATTAGGTACCTCTGTCTCTTCTCTTCAGTCCCTATTAGGGCTGTTAAGTTTTCGTATTGTAAGCAACAATCCCGTACAGTGAATTGTAAAAGTCACGCGATCTTCAATCTACAGTATTTTTCTTTACCACAATACACAATACTGGAAATCTCAACACCGTCTATTCCTTATTGTACTATAGTTCGTTGATATGTAAAGGAATTTTCGTCCCATTTTTTGACCCAAATCATCAATCGCTATGATTTATGAGAATTACAATTATAATAAATGCAGTGGCATCCTTGGAGAAAACTTGGAGGAAATGTTGCAAAAGATTTTAAAATGCAACAAATTAAACATCAGTTCTTAAATGAACGTTATTTAGGGAGAATATTCCTTAGTGCTGACCCATGGAGAAAACTTGGAGGGTTGTTAGATACTAAAAGATATTCTCTCACAATCCAAAAGCTCGACATATTTCACCACGGTACGGTTGTTGGGATTGTAATGTAGCTACAATCAGAATAAGAGTATTTGTACTGTGTGCTCAACAACCCTATTGACTGTAAAAATAATGCTGATTTCCTAATAATAACCACGTAGCATTCTTTGATTTGTTCGTTCGTTAGCAGTTGAAAGGAACTGTTTTAGTACATTCCCTCCAAGTAGAAAAGGTATTATTAAATGAAATTCAGGACATATGTAAATACTTTTTAAATAAGAGGATCTTACACGCTGTATTTGTATCGGACATTTGCCGAGCGTAAGTAAACGTTCAACAAAATAATTTAAAAGTTAGCAAATTACAGACGTATTCATTTTAAGCCAATAATGTGTTTCTAAGTGTTTGCAAGTAAATCCCTGACCATAACAGATCATATCCCATGTCCTCATAGCAGATTCCATTTTGAGACATTACAAAACTAGCTGAGAATTAAGTAATGGGATAAAAAAAGGGATTTGCTAAAGTTGCGCAATTAGTAATAAACCTTTGGCCCGGGTGGTGATTTGGTGAATATGGTGACGTGTATGACGACATTCGGTGAGGAATGAGTAGGGTACAATATGTTAGAATATATCCAAAGTGTGGGAAATAACTTGCACTGCTGCTAGAGCTCTTCTGAAGGTCCATATTAAAATCTTTCAAAATGCATGACCCAACCATGGTCCCATCACAATAGCAATTGTTTCGCACCGTCTTTATTTCATAATGCATACTATACCATGAAGCTTCACATAATCCGGAAGGGTCAACGTCAAAGTACAAGTTTACGAATTCACAAGCCTCGTAAGGATTAAAAAGGCTGTGCAATCCAACATAAAGAAGTCTTTAAATAATCATTATATATTCATAATAATTTTTAAAAAATTCATGTGACAATGTCGGCACCTTCACCAGCATCTACCTGGGGCATGAGGCCTAGGTTCTATCTTGATGGAGGAGAGAAAAAACTATTTGAGACTTAAAAAAAGAGGGGTTTCCCTTTCGGTTAAATTCTCACGTCGCGTCGTTGCTCCTGATAAATAAGAAGCCTCTTACTGACACTTGCACAATCAAATGTACCAAGAAATATTCAGCCATTTAGTTCATACAATACAGGCATGTTTAAAGATGCCATTAATAGATACTTTTGTGTGGTGACCTGCCTGCCAGCATAGCGTCAGGTAGTCTATTCGAGAGCGAGGTGTTCATTTGAAATAGCACATAGTTCATATATTATTTTCTGCAGCATCATCATTTCATATCATCATCCCTGCCCTGGTCTGTCCTGGCTTGCTTTTGTTTGGCTTGGATGGGCTTTCTGTTTTAAATTCTTTTATCATTTATCAATTCATCGCGACTTCATACACATTTCACTTTCTTCCTTAAACAATACATATTAAGTGCTTTGGTCAGCGCGGAATTCGGCAACAGTTCTAGATGAGCAGTCGATACGGCATCAGTCTTCTCTTGATAACATAATTATAGCTAAAACTGTCTTTTTTTGAAAGTTTAAACTCATCCCCATCTTACACATTTAGTTATTCATTTTGTGTGTCCTTCTTTTAGAAAGTGCTTCCATTGAAAGATGGTGAGAGATCCAATCTGAATTGAGTGGAAGCAGAGTGCAATAATAATTGCAACGTAAATAATATTCAGGTCCTGGTTTAACGAAGGAAATGTGAAGTTTCAATTTCTCTCTGAGGAAAATTTTTTTTTTTTTTTTAAGTTTAATTATCCTACTAAAGTGGTTCCTCATGGTTCTCATAGTGTTGTTTCGTTCTATTAAGTGCTTAGTCTTGAGACAAGCAGATCATTACGACACGACCAAAGCCACAATGAAGACTCTAAGCATATCCCAGTTAAATTTTAAAAATAAATTTAACTTGGTCGCACCATGCCCCGAAATCCCAATAGACTCTTCAGTATATTTACGGTCGGTTGGAGTGAATCAAGCATCCTTACTGTTTAATAGGGGAGATGGGGAGACTAAAGTGTTCTAATTATTTTTTGACAGATTCATTAGCCGCACCTGCGAAATAGAAGAACGGGAGTTTAAAAAAGTGCCCGTGAACCAGGACCTTGGGAACGAATACGTACCAATGGAATACCCAAACGGACGAAGAGATGCGGTGTCAGTACGTAATGCGTGCAAGGCCTTCGATAAGAGGAAGAAGGATCCAATGCGTGTGTTACGCAATCTCAACATGACCGTCAAGGAGGGGACCATGTAAGTATCCTATAAATGCTTACTTGTTTATTTATTTTTTTCCTTGAAATGAGTACGAAATTTACAATTTGAAGAAGCAGCCCTCACTGCTATCGACCATTTCCTCATGTTTCGATTCATAATTCATGAATCAATTGCGCCCATTTTCTATGCTAAATTGGCCAAAGGCTGTTATGTTACTGCAATTTTTTTAATGATTCAGATTAGACTTTTCTGTGATGCAAGGAGCACCATGAGTGACTGAGTGCAAGTTAGGCTTGCATCATTGCAGTGACACAGAGAACCAGTCTTGCAATCCGTCCGTATTCGTTCCTAAATGAAAATCCACTTTGCCATTTTCTCGAGTCAAAAGCATTTTAATCCTATTAGGATTAAAAACGTTGAACAAACCAAGCGCTGTTAACAAATTGCCTGAGTCATATCACTTACACAAACGTTCATATGTAACTTTGACTACTTAACACTGAATATCTTCGAGACTGAAGGAGCATTGTGTATCGAGAATGTGGTCACTTGTAAATAGCAATTAACAAATGAAAAATCTGAGTTAAAATCAGTAAACGCAAACACAATAAAATAAAAATGTAATTAATTCATTTATTATAATCCTTTTTTTGTGCGATTTTCAGCTACACTTTATTGGGGTCCAGTGGCTGTGGCAAGACAACTCTACTATCTTGTGTTGTCGGCATGACAAAATTGGACGAGGGGGAATGCCAAATATTTGGGTTGAAACCAGGCACTGAAGGATGTGGAGTTCCTGGAAAGAGGGTTGGATACATGCCGCAAGTATGTGTCGTTATCTAAAGCATATACATTAAACATCCATAAATTAGCAGGGAAAAAATTTTAATGTCTTTTTAGGAAATCGCTTTGTACGGCGAGTTCACTATTAAGGAAGCTCTGCAGTACTTTGGAAGGATTTATGGAATGCCATCAAGCAAAATTGATGATAGGATGGCATTTCTTACCAAATTTCTTCATTTACCTCCGAGTTACAGAATAATTCGAAGTTTAAGGTGAATGCAGCTCAAGTTTCCTTTTATTCTTCGCCTATTCTGACTCTGAGACTCCGAGTGTTAAATCAAGTTTAACGTTTTATTTTTCACTTCAAAAGTGGTGGCCAACAACGAAGGGTTTCGTTTGCAGTGGCACTCCTTCATGAACCTGAGTTGCTGATTTTAGACGAGCCGGTAAGTCATGCTTACGCTTATGAAAATCTTGCAAAGTTGTCGTTTACACTTTTAAAGAGTATAAAAAATTCTTGTTTCAACAAAGACCGTTGGAGTCGACCCCGTTCTTCGAAAAAAGTGAGGTTATTTTTAATCATGACTTTTTGTCTTTTGAAAGTTAAAAGTTTACCAGGTTATTTACTGGTTTGTTTTAGTATCTGGGAACACTTACGAGAGCAAGCAGATGCTAAAGGCACCACTGTCATCATTACAACTCATTATATTGAGGAAGCCACAGAAGCTGATTGTGTAAGTAAATTTTAATAATACATAAATATTATTGGTTCCATGGAAAAAAATTTTAAAATTGGGATTGTTTTCCAGATCGCTCTAATGCGAAGTGGAAGGCTACTCGCAGAAGACTCACCACAAGGTCTTTTGGAGAAGCATAACTGCACTAAGCTTGAAGAAGTGTTTTACAAGCTTTGTGCATGGGACATGAAACTAGAAGATACTGGGGTGCCAACAAACAATGGCTCAGCAGATGAAGTTCGGGATCAAAGCACGCCCATTGTTCAAACCGTTCAAACTGAAGCCTCACAGCAAAACCAAGCTGAGGCAAAGAATATTACTCAAGTTCAAAGGGAGGCCCCGGTTCAGATTGGCACTCCAAAACGAAGTGGGATCCGCAAAATGCGTGGCGGGAGAACTCGAAATGACACAGAACATGGGAGTAACTTAAATGGGTTACACACTGAAAGTGAGTCCAACGCGGGGAAGAGTGCCGCCGACATTGCCAAAGAGAATGATAGAGTAGAGGTGTGCAACGAAACCAACCGCAACAGGAATGGAGTTAAACCAACCTCCGAGATGGTGTCCCCAACAACACCAGTTTTTAATCGGTCGGTGGAAACGCTAATTACAAGTAATACCACTCATTCCGCCAATATTCAAAATGGAGCAATGAATAATGGTTGCTCTGTGGCNACCAACCTCCGAGATGGTGTCCCCAACAACACCAGTTTTTAATCGGTCGGTGGAAACGCTAATTACAAGTAATACCACTCATTCCGCCAATATTCAAAATGGAGCAATGAATAATGGTTGCTCTGTGGCGAAAAAATGCCTTACGGAAACTAAACCAAAAATTACCAGAGATGATAGCAAAGGCTCGAGATGGTTAAGTGAAAACTCGGACAATTGGAACATAATGAGAGCCCTATTATTCAAGAACTTTCTTTGCATGTGGAGGAACATTGGATTTGTAATCTTTATTTATATACTCCCTGCTGTCCAAGCCGTACTTTTTTGCCTGGCCATTGGAGGAAGTCCCACAAAGCTTCCCATGGGAATTGTCAACTATGAAGTGAACCAAACTCTGAAGGATTGTCGCTATTCTGCGGGCTGTACAATGGCCAACCTTAGTTGCAAATTCATTGAAAAAATACCCTCCGATACGATTGAATTTGTGAGTTCACCAAAACGTCCTCTCGTTGGTTTACAATGTTAACGGAAGTTTTTTTTTCTTGTTTTCTGTTAGCAATATATATTCAAAAATGAAGGAGAAGCTCTGAAGTACGTCAAGGAGGGAAAAATTTGGGGATACCTGGTAATCCCCTCTAACTTTACGGCTCTGATGATGCACGAAGGCGCGGGGACATTGGGATTGATGTATGAAGAAGAAGGCTTCCAGGGAATGCACGTCAATCTTCATTTGGACATGACCAGTCAACAAATCTCCTTCACCATTCAACAAACCATTTCCGTAGCATTTCAGGAATTTACTATTCGAAACTTTAAAGATTGTGGTTTGAATAGGACTATACCTTCACCTGCTTCATCCGTAAATGAAACTAATTAATTACGAAAAAATTATATCTAATTTCATGGGCGTTTTACAACAAAATTAACTTGTTTTCCTTGAATAATCCAGTTTATTAAACCGGTGTATGGCACAAGTAAGTCCAGCTTCCGCGAATTCATGGCTCCTGGGATAATCCTCAGCATTATTTTCTTCATGTCAGTGGCTCTCACTGGCTCCGCCTTCATAACTGAGAAGAAAGAAGGAATGCTAACAAGAACGATTGTTTCGGGCGTTAGCACGGGACAAATCATCACTGCTCATATGATCACCCAGTACGTAACCATGTGCGTACAAACTATATTGGTGATGGTGGTGATGTTATTTGTATTCGATATTAAAATCACTGGCTCTGTTTTACTCGTCGTGGTGCTCACTTTAGCACAAGGAACTTGTGGGATGGCATATGGTGACGAATTTTTTAACCTTTAAATGATTTTTTCATCAAAAAATTTTTATTCTAAAAAACAATCTTCCTTGTCTTTAGGTTTCCTGATTTCTGTTCTATGCACGGATGAAAGAAACGCCATACAGATGGCCCTTGGAAGCTTTTACCCCAACCTACTCTTATCTGGTTGGGACTAAGAATATTTTTTTTTAATTCACCTTAAATTAAAAATTAATGTATAAAACTAAGAGGTAATTAATAATTTACGAAAAATATTCTATTTGCAGGAGTCGTTTGGCCTCTGGAAAGTGTACCGTGGTATTTGCGTCAAGTAGCTCTATTTTTACCCCAAACCATGGCGAGCGAAGCAATGCGATCTATTTTCTCACGTGGATGGAACATTGACCATTCAAAAGTATGGCCTGGTTTTATAGCCTCCATTGTATGGTCCGGAATATTCTGGATGCTGGCCTTAATATTTGCAAAGTTGAGGAATCGTTAGTATATACACTATCTCCGTGAAACATCAATTTTCAAGTTCGTTCACTACAAACTCATTGAATTTTAGCTAAGCTCATAACGTTATAATCTTCGGGTAGAACAGTCTATCTTTTATCTTACCAAACCAAAATTTTCGGTGAAAATTTAAATTGCCTCGGTGCATTCATTTTATCTGATTGATATAATCGTGCTACAATAACACGAGAATAAGAAATAAATAAACTTTATTAATAAAATAGTTCTTGTTTATTTCCACACACATCGCATTACATTCGCATATTTACCATAGTTACATAAAATAAACAGTAAAAATTTATCAATAATTGGAATTCTTTGAATATTTCAATCTGTACAAAGAAGCTTAGAATAAAATATACATATTAATTACTATTGATTCAAATTATTTCAAGACGAGTATTAGGAGAACGTTTCTATTTCAAAAACGTAAAACTATAAGTATTTTCATACATCCATTCAATGTTTTACGGGGAGAATAAATGTGTCCATGCTTCCAAGTTTTATTTTAAAATTTAGCAAAGCCACCAGGTTACAGTTATGTACTTATTTGGTGAATTCATACAACAAGATATCATATTAAACCAAAATACTTATACATACGTTAATAATAATATAAGGATGATAATCATATGGTATTATTAACTACTAACGCATTAACTTTACTGTCAACAGTTTCTTCCTTTTTCTTACAAAACCTAAGCACAATCCATCTTGATAAAGCTTTTGCAAAATATTTATTGAGATTACCAAGTAAAAAATGTTCTCCTAGCTAATTTTTTTCACAAAAATCTTAAAATTTAATGTTATAACTAATATTGATGATGTAAAATTTATGTGCGAGATTCAATATATTAAGTACCATAAAATGCTTCTTTAAAAATATTCACATGGGACGTTGTGTTTCTTTTTTTTCAATATTGGTTTGAATATATAAAAGTAACATCCCTTCCAAAAATGTTTTCATTTTGTTGGTTTTCTCGTGGAATGAATTTTAAAATTTATATTAAACCGTAAAATATTACATATTGAAGCATTATAGTTATAAACTGGACGAGAGAGAGAGTCATGTTTACATAGGAAACTAATGTAGAAAATCAAAAATTTCACCAAAGTTAGTTGCATATTTTAGTAACATCATTTCACGTTTAACTCCGTTTAAGTTTAAACACACTTGTATTGATCGCGCACGTGAAGCCTGGGTCATAACTGAAAACATGAAAACTCAGCAGATTCTTAATCAGAGTCTGTGTCTTGCTCTCGAAACATCATTCTCCTTTCTTTCCAAGACTTTCCAGTCTCAGTTATATCGCTCGCGTTTGGTGCGCCTTCGTTTATTTTCACTTGCTTTTTCTTTTGCCTTTTTGTCAACTTCTTCACCTGCAAGAAATAATTTTAAATTCAAATTATTCATAAATTTATTAAGAAAAGGTCAATATGTAAGCTTATTTGGGCAAACAAAAAGTGTCTAACAAATTAATTTTTTTTACTACTTTTTTAATCTTTGGGGTATTCGGCTTGCTTTCAACAAAATCGTCACTATCCTCATACTCTATTACACTATGAAGCATTAGCTGTCGAAAGAATTCGCAAATAACGCTAATTTTTTGAATTTGGTCGGTTATAGTCGCTGTAAGAAGAAAAATTAAGATTTGTTAAAAAATTTAAAATATAAATAGACCTATTGTAAGTGGGGGATTAACTGGTAGACTATAAAAAATTTACGTTTCTTACAAAGATCAGGAACAAAGATTGGCGCATATCTCTTCAATGGAGGATGAGAGAGTTGCTCGTTTTTCTCATGACAAATAGGAGTTACATCAGCGTTGAGATTCGCTTTACGGTCAGATTTCGGGAACCTTTCCCGGATGTATGACCCTGCGCCAGGTTAGTTTGATGTTAGCATTAGAACAGAATGTAGAAGCAAGTATTCATAATTACTTGAAGTTTAATATGCTTTACCATTTTCAAAAAAACGATCCTTTGATGACAGCGCAGTCATGGAGCCAAATTGGACTTCACTTGTGGTTGCAGTAGCACTATTGGTTTCAGTTTCTTCTGGTACTTCGCCAGTCATCAACATGTTCTGATTTTGGCTTCGCCACCTGTCATCATTATCGTTTTCACATTAGAGTTTTTTAGAACTTTCCTCGGCAGTATAATAATTCTGATTCATTTACCAGAACTGTTGTTCCTGTACGTAATGAAGCACGCGTAGGGCTCGCTGTTCATCTGTCTCATTACCTGGCACCTGAGGACCGTCGTCTGGTGATTCTGATCCATCAGCTGAAGTGGCTACTTGATTTGCATTATTATCCAGATTTGACACCGGATTTCCTTGTCCAGTTGGGGATACTTTCCCCTCCCCTTCTTTTTCCTTATCTTTTTCCTCCTCTATGGTAACAAGGTTTGGACTCTTCTTGGTACGATACACAAGCTTTTCCAGTTTGGCTACGAACGGGCAATATTCAAAATTTAAATTATGCATTTAAATTCTTGTTCGTGAAAATTAAATCTTATGTATTAACACGTGATCTCTGTGTGTCTGTGTGTGTGTGTGTGTCCGGAATTCGCAGGGGGCAGCACTGCATGCAAATAAATACGTAGGATCC
>JAANSQ010002048.1:0-12989 GCA_036850885.1 Lepidocyrtinus dapeste | reverse complement strand
TGTCTACCTTTGTCAGGATTTCCTACCCTCCGGCGACATTTTTTTTCCTTACTGTATTGTTCGCTGCAACAAAGAGTTTTCATCGTAAAATGTACAAACCTACAATGTTCTCGTCTGCTAACCGAATACCGTAGCGTAACAAAAATTTGTTAGTGTGCTTTACCTGTTTACCTGTGTGTCCTAGAGAATCTACAGAATCTTTTCATTCACTCCGTAGAACTGTGAAGAATGACATGAAACCTAAATAATAATACTCTCTCGGTGTTTTCACGTACCTACTTGTCAACGGCTTCTTGCCGAGCGTACCACATCAGTTTCTTTCCTTGCTTGGGTGACAGTACAAGGAAATATTTTTGCATGCTCAAATGAGCACACGCATGCAAACCTTAGAGGCGTCTCGAGTGAAATAAAATCTGTTATTAAATGTTTATTGCTGTGTGTACCCTCGTCAAAAGACTCTAAATTTTATCTCTTAATCAGCCCAAGAGTACGTATAAGTTTGAAAAGGTTCGACCATTTTTTTCTGCCGATACGTTTTCCTCCTTTAAATAAATGAGTTTGTGGATTTTAGTGAATGTTCCTCATTTGCAGTTTTTATTTAATTTTTTGTGGTCTACGGACAGGTGTGCTTGTCATGCGAAGTTTATTCCGTAAAATTCAACGAGGATTACGATTACCCTGAACCCATGGTACTTCTACGCATAAAATCCTTGATTAGCTAGACAATATCGAATGGGTTGGTTCATTCTAAAAAAAAGGTGTTAAATGATGAATTGATTGTTCCAGATATTTTTTATTGATATAGTGCGGTTTACTACATCTGTTTTTAATAAATAAATTTTATTTATAGCTTTATAAACAATCAAGTTGAGTCATTCTATATTTGGAATAAACTATGCGTGATTTCCAGGGAATTTTATTTGTACTTTGATGCGTATTTTGTAAAGTCAGAAGCTCTTTTTGATTAGGGCGTACATGCAAATGTTCAATGATCAAGTTCAAAATCAAACGCGGAAAGGTACACAAACGAACAAGGTGAAAAATTGGGAAAAAACAATGTGTACTTGTTCTAGAATTTGAAAACTTTGTGATAGCCATATTTTGTGGTTGACGAGTTAGATTTCGAGCAAGTTTTATGCATTCCCACGGACATATAGTTTGAAAACAAGTATACGTAACTAGAAACCGCAGACTTATTTCCTCATTCTTGCCAGAGTTGAGCTACGCGGGGATCTGAGAGTGGACTTAAAAACAGGTACAGTCTCAAAGCATAATTCGCTTTGCAAATTTTTTAAAAATTCTTTACGAGCAGATGATCATGCTAGTTTGCGCTCTTTCTGAATAATTTCTTGTGGGAATGAGCATAAATTTAAGTAGTATACTTTATCTTGTTATCTTGAACCGATAAGAAGCTTATGCGATGGGCGGTGACCCTTCTTACGGCAAAAAAAACCTTCACGCCCTGAAGTCAAATGAAGCAATTTTAAAGTGATAAATGTACTTATGACTCTATTCGTATATTCTCTCATGGACACATTTTCTATTCATGAGAACTCATACGTAATCGTTTCTCATCTAAATCTCGTTAATTGTAATTAATGTTCCTGCTATAGAAAAGCTCTAGTGAGTAATTTTTATGGAACTTTTAAAGCCATTTGTAAAGCTGATAAGTATCAAGGATTTTTATTTTTTTTTACTTTGCGTTGTCAACCCCAGTCCTTGCGCAATAAATGGAAGGTAGGTTGTCCTAAACGATAAACTATGTAAAAGCACACTAGGACTTCATGCTTGGCGCAGGTAACGTAATGAACATGTCGTAATTGTCATTACACAGGGATGGTACACTACTCAAATTTAAAATTGGGATTCCTTTGAAAATAAAAGTCTCTTTAAAATTAGAGAATAATTTAAGGATTAAAGAATATTTAATGCATAAATGAGCTCATTAATACCACAACTTGACTTGATTAAATCCGTTAGAACAATAAATTCATAATACAAATTTTATTTGCTTTAGCATGCTTAAGTTAAATGCCAATTACCGATCTAGATAATTAAGTGGTATTGTATCATGCAAAGATAAGCCACACTGGCATTCTTAAGGTCAACTTCCGAAACATCAAAGTTCGAAGTCGGTCAGATGTCAATGTAATTTACATGAATTCATTGCTCAAACATCTTCAGGAACTGGTGTCATGGCAATCATACTTGTGACCACAGTGCAAAACGCGAACCTCAAATATTAAACTCAGGTTATTCAGTTGACAAAGAATGTTTCTCGCTACGTGCGAAACCAATAGCTTCCATCGCACTGTCATATTCTAACTTGAATTTGCAATAATCTGCATATAACACAAAGCATAAAACCTTTGCTTAGTGAAACTTTTTACAACTATTTATCCCAAAATTCTCCCACGGTTCTCCCATAAAAATATAGTATCGTCACATAAAAACTCTTTATACAATTAACCCATTCATACATTTTTTTTACATTCCTCGTATACATTTTGAAGCGTTGTTGACGCTGATAATAATATAGCATGTCTACACGGCTTACCTTCGAACTTACATGCACGAACAATTTTTTAAAACTTAGAGTCCCTTGTCAAAGTCATAGTAGGTTAGATAGCTGTCGCTTCTCATTTACATTTTGAGCCATTTTTTTTCTCTTGCTACTTTCGCGCTACACGATGTTCAATGAAGAATGCTATTATTATAATCCTTTACTTTTTTTTATGAAATGGCTACATAAAAGCTCTCATTATATCACCTTGCTCCCCTATAATAATCTCCATGTTATATGCTTTCCTATTTCTCTAGGCACTTGGTTAACTTATGTGAAATATATACGCTATCGTCTAGTCTCATCATAATATATTGTTTACTGCATGAAAATAAGCCATATTTTTATTTATACTGTAGTTTTCAAAAACGGTCAACTTGCCGTATCATGGTCGTCGTCGTCGTTGATTCTTTTCCCAAGTCATTGCCTCTTGATACTCCTTTATAGAATGGCAGGGGTACACTTTGCTTACTTCACGACATACGTGTAAAAAATTGAATTGAAAAATTCTACATCATATCATATCATCGCTTTTCATTTCCTAGTCTTTGACGTTTCATTCTTGAGAAAAATAGACTTTTTCTACATCGGTTGTTTCAGTAAGCATATTCTAGTGGTGGGTGGAATGTGTTAAGCTTCAAAAGAAAAAAATCTTTAGAAAAATTACAAATATTTGCCAAGATTCGAAATTTTGGTAAATTCGAATTTTTTTAAGTGTTTTATTATTTCAAGGTTAGGTAGTTTTATTGAAATTACTTCGAAATGTATACTGTCGTGAAGACAACAAAAGTGACGAAAAGAATTGAAGTGTACTCTTCAAAAGACGATTTGACTAAAGAGGATCGTCCCGGTTCCTCTTCGTCTTCACCTAATTTCCATAATAGTAATTTTCCCTGTGGGAATATTGGTTTGAGTAGAAACCAATTTTTTAATGGAAGCGCTATTACTACTGGGACGGGGAATGTTAAGCGTAGTAATAGCAGCCCTTCGAAACCCATTCGTAGAAGATCTTCTTGTGGGAGTAGTGCAAACCGAGGTAGCACCTCCAAAAGATTTTATAAGGAGCGTACCTACTTTGACGATGATTATCTCGTAACGTACAGAAGCAGTAGTAGTTGTTCTAGGCATCAGACTGTGACTGAGGATGAAAATCCAAGCTATTACAGCCGCAGGTAAGCTTAAAACTTAAGATTCATTAAGTTGAAATACTAAATAGCAAACTTAAAACTTGAATCTCGACACACACCACTTAAACTATATATTTCTGCTGTAGACTTGTAAAACTTGGCTTGAGGTCATTTCATATTTCCCCAAACACCTGCATTTGATTCAATGCCATTAGCATAGTACATGTTTACATTTCACGCTATAAATTTGAAACTGCAGCGGAACGTTAGGGTTAAGCGCGAATAATATGCATGTAGCCAAATGGTCAAGTTTGGAAATTTTAAATGCACTCCGTATTTCCTTCCTCGCGCATTAGTTTGAATTCAAAGAAGTGTCTTTATATCTATTCATAATCTGGACACATTGGACGCTTATTATTCACCGATTTTGTGCTTTTGGCTTTTTTTTGCAAAAAATCCTGTTTTTATGAACAATATTAATTTGCATCTTCACTACGGTTTTGCATGTATTTTTATATCAATAACATTTTATAATTGTTAAATACTAACCATCGTGATTATTATTTTCCTTATGTAATTACCTGGCATGTATTACATTCTACCCAATAATTTCTGTATAACTTGCTTTATACTCTAGCATCTAAATACTAAACTTGTTTCTATTTTTTGTCCAATAATGATTCGTCAAGCGCCAGTAAACTTATAGTCTTATTTACATTTGCCAAGATACCTGTAGAATAATCAAATTCCTTAAAATTATTTTGCAATAGGAGAGTAATAAAACAATTAAATAACAAATTAGGATGATTACAATGCATTTTTACAATAAGTTTTAGTAAAGAAGCGAAAATTAACGATGTCTTATCTAAACTAGTGTTTCGCCATGTAGCAAAAATACTTAGGGGCTCTTGCATCATGGGTCTAACCAAAACAGCAACACCATAACATAATATTTGCCAATGTGCAAAAAAAATTTAATCATTAAGTCTCGTTTTTTCTATTTGTAGGTACAGAGAACATACGAAGCAAGCGCCCTTTCTCTTTTTTCCTAGTAGATTTTATGAGCCAGAATGAATTGTAAATTAAATGCGTAAGACACTCTAAAAATATCAAGCTTGAAATAGAGGAGTCAAACCAGACTCCCATTATTTTATCTTTTAATTCTAACAAAGCGTAATATTAATGGATTTACCGGACGGAAAAAATCCAAAGTGCATTAAAGGGCCCTGCCCTCCAATTATATAACTTACAAGAAGCCTAAAATTATTATGGGTACGAAATGAGATCAACCAATATAAATAGCAACCATTCGCATCGATTTTTTATATCTCCTCATTTGAAAGTAAAATCAGGAAAAAAAACTGGGTGATCAGAAGGCATTCCCCAAAAGACCTTGGGCTTGTTTTTAAGCAGCTGTCGATGATAACGTAACACAATACTGAATTAATCAAATGGCTCGTGTTGCCTAAGCTCACTAAATCAATTTACGACATTCTGTCACCCTAGCTTCACAGCGCATGAGGTCTGTGAGAAGAGAACTGACAGAAAATTCAGCGATTTGTGACGATACACTTACCACAAATCGTTTTTACAGAACATTTATGCAATTCAAATTGGTGAAAAACTCGATGCATTATGCACTCCACTCGTAAAACAAAAAGCCGGCATAGGCTTAGGTCAGAGGAGCGAAAAAAAAATTGCGAACGCCTGTCAAGAAAGATATGCATAAGTCATCATCACAAAATACAAGCATCATCATCCATCGTAGATTTACTGAGGCTAAATCATATTTCTTCAGGGTACTCTTGTAACCATAAAAACTGTTACATTATTTGCACGGTTGACAAACAAAAATATGATGATGTGATATGATGCGAATCTCTGTTGTTCTTCCTTATTTAATTGCACAGGGTATAGAACAGTATACAGTTGTATGATAAGTATATCTGTGCGATTGTAGTTGAAGGAAAAGGTGTGTGTAAAGCTAATCAAAGTTGGAGCATATCATAGCCTCAGAGACTGAGTCCTTTTACGTAATATAACATGACGTTTCTTTTTTTGCAATGGTTTATTGGACTTACTGTAAAAAACCAAGTCACCATGATGCCGTAAAATTGTTCTGAATGATTGTCCAATTTTATTTGGGATGGGATTGCAATCGCGAAGCTAATTTATGATTTAAAGAAGGACTTTAATTGGCACTTTTTAGTCAAGACTGTAAAGAGTGGCCGAGGAATGTGAATGTATTCAATGTATGCTTTCTGGTTGTTTTTTTTTTCTGAAGATGGTATCCCCTATGGATTATCTTCAGTTATGACAAAGTGGTACATTAACTACAGCTCATCAAAGAAAAGTTTCTTTTGTCGCTTCCGACTCTATGAGACTGTTATTGTGTGGCTTATCAAAATTATCATCTTTACCACCGCAAGAAAAAAAGGAGGTGATATCTTGTCTACCGTATAGAGTAAACGGGTTTCAAAATGACGCGTTAAGAAGGTAACACAAAGGTAATTAGCCGATATTCTAGTTTGAACGTATTCTCGTGTACCTTGACAAGAAGCTTATGATTCAAACAATGTCAGTTTAGTATCTTACAGAGAGACTACCTAATTACAAGGTGTCTATCCTACAAATCAATTGTTGAATCTATATTTTCCACGGTGTCTATTCATCTATTGTCTTGTCAGGGATGCTTCCTCGAGAGCACCGTACAAACCAAAAATATTTTCTGATTGTTTAGCCTCTTCATTTCATAAATCATTTGTAAGAAGTTTCTTTGTTGTAAAATATGTTTCGTTTTTGGGCGAGTGAACAAAATACGTTGAAAGGGAAAGCAAAACTTAGGCTAATTATCAATGGTCGGCTGGATATGGACATGCAAAATATAGGTAGGTCCTTATTTGGCTCTTTGTAAAACACAAGCGATGACTGGGATGATTATGGGCTTTCTTTTGGTGTGAAAATGAGTAATGGCTTCAGAAAGCTTAAACTCTTTTTTAAAATTGAAACAAAAACTTTAAGTATAAACTTCAAAATATATTCTTAACTACATTTTATGTAATGCTAATGCTAAACACGGCTTTTTTTAAACTCCTTTTGTGAAACCACACTCTCAATTTCTCTAAACAGAAGGACTTTCTGATTATAACTGCCTGAAGCAGAGGAAGCAGAGAAGTCTGTCGCGTTTTGAAAAGAAATATGACATAATGATGGTCTTTAAAAAAAACCTAGACAACAATTACCTATTGTATACAATCTTGTGGTATTTAGCATCCTCATAAAATGGAAACTACTGAGCTACTGATAAGCTTCCTAACCTGAAAAACATTACCAATTTTGGTAATTCTCCAAGCCTTATTTTTTCAAAATTTTAAAAGTTGCCGCTATTTTGTCTCAACTTTAAATTCGATTCCGTAAGAAAATCACTAGGCTCATTTTCCCCCATGAGTCAAATGCCCTATAAAAATATATTTCTATGACAGAAAAGCAAAAGTGATCTAATTCGTTTCATGAACTTGCGTGAAAACTGCAATAAAAATGTGCAACTGGGAAAAATGTGCCGCTTGATACTCTCGAGAGAAACATGCGACGTGGCTTAATTCTATGGTAATTTTTATGCAACCTCAGCATATTATTAGGCTCAAAGTACCTAAACTATGTACAGCAGATGCTAATTAATATTCACAGTGATACTAGAATCACTCATGCATATCTAGAGCGTACTATTAAATCTATAAGCTCAGGACGATCAGCTATCTCACGTAACGTTTTCAATTACTTAAATTCTGTACATCTTACCCTCAAACACATTATCGTCGTCACCCATCCGTCGTAAATCATCTGAGAATCAGTATAATTTTTTCTCTCGTGTTCCACATAAATTCCTTCCTAGGAAGTTCATTCAAATCCTTACGATCTAATTTTAGAGTTTAGTTCATAAGTTCACGATTCATTACGGAGAGTTTGCTGCGCTTCATTACATCATTTTAGTGCAGAAGCCTTAGATACACTCCATTTTTTTACGTTCCAACCCACTGATTTTTTATGTATCGTTATGGTAACACCTAACAGACTATTATGAGATTATACCTCTTGTTTGGTTTCGTGTGTTCCTAGATTGCTACACTATTGTAGCAGAAAAGTGTTGTCAGCACGTTATATTTTTACTCTTACCAAAAAAAAATTGCACTGGTCATAAATTTTTTTGCTTAATATCTTCCTCAAAGTGATACGGAATTGATTGTTGCCCTTACATAACAACTTTGACTACCTCTGAGTATGTCGTATGCAGACATAAAGGATTTTTTTTTGGAAGTTTCAACCGTTTGAGGTGCGAATAAAACAAGATAATTAACTGAAAATTTAGGTAGTAGAACATGAGGTTATGGCTACCGTACTGAAGGTAACGTACTAGCATGAGAAATCGCCGTGTATTTTTGTAATAAAAAAAATTACACATGGCGCTACATGTTTTGTTATGCATGAGGCAATAATAAGATGGGAGGAGGGAGAATTCTTTATGATGACCAGTATACTAGAGAGTAACAGCTACTACTTTAGAATTTTTTTTTGGAGAGCCAACGAAATGGAAAATTAAAAATGACATACAATACCATCAAATAAAGCAGACTTCCGGAGTCCTTCGCATTTTTCGGCTGTGAGAACACGAACTACGAACGCTCTTAAAAATGTACCTCGTTCAACTGAAAGATGCAGAGCTACCAATGTGCATTTGCATGACAATGTCGGTTTTAAAACCATAAATTTTATATAATGTATATACCTTAGACTAACTTGACAATGAACATTTTTCCATAGAACAAGAGATTTTATGATGAACAATGAGACTCTCTGAGAGTGAATCGAAACCATCTAGATTGTTACATTGACTGTATGCAAAAATAATAGGTAGGCTATACATATGAAATATTTGACGGTTAGATGAGCACCGACTACCGACTTTAGGTAAACTTGATACTACATTTTTATTTCTAGTGTCAAGTGAGCATGTTGTTTATCCTAGAACTAGGAAAAGGTGAAGAGGAGGAGGAGGATTAGAGGATTGGAGGATTAGAGGAATCATTCGTTTCTAGCATTCTTTGTTCTAACTTGATTATTCGGATATGCTCTGCTAAATCTACTTTTTTATATAGTTGACGCGATCTACTTCACTCAATCACCATGTTAGTTCCCTACAGCCCATCAATTTTTTATAGTTTAACAGTGCAACATACGCAATAAAAATAGTTTGAATTTTGTTTAGTGCGCGAGTGTGAGTAAACTCTTAGGTTCTCTCATTACGCATGCGTAACAATAAAATAACAGAAACCCTATAAGTAAGAATCATTTTTGGAGGAGTGAATGTATTAAGCAAAAGTTTTTGTTTTGTCAATAAATCTAGAGCTAAGCTATGATTAATTTGTAGCACAAAAAATGAGCGTATTGGGACGGCTTTAGTCAATCTTGAACGATAAGAATCTATCCATTTGGTTAAAAAATTGTTCGTACTCTGTTTACCCTATTAAGTGGATACGGATATGGTACGAATAGGATATGAAGAGTGCGAGTGAATTATAGATTGAAATTACAAGTAAAAATATATAGTTTTGGTTAAATTTTTCATACACATGCTCATGGCACTATTAGGTGTTAATCACGTACAAATCCTCATTCTGGCCAGAAAAACCACGAAACGCACAAGTGTTCTACAGGTGTAGGCTCTCTGGTTTTCGTTTACAGAGCATGATAACCATCTCAGAGAAATATGCTCTGTCGTAATTTTTTCAAAAAATTTATTCTAAGACAATAAGGATTTTAGTGATGTATGGAATAGACTAAAAATGGTTCATCCTTTGAAAGTATCTCTTTGTGAATGTGCTCTTGAGTAGTAGTGTTGGCAGTGTGTTCATGGAACGGAGCAATAAATTTTTCATTGTCAAAGTTTACGAGGATGGTTTAGCGTCACGTTATGACAAGATGAGGACGTTGTGAACGAGGATGTGTAACGAAATGTCTTAGTTTCAATAGTTTTAATGTATTTTGGTACTTAAGAGTGTCTTAATGTCTTTAAAATGCCGGTGATTAAGTCTTCCGACAAGGCGAAATCGAAGAGTGTAGGCTCCTCAATTGATAAGATAAGCAATAGCGGGAGCAGCAGTGGAAAAAGTAGTGCTAGTGCTAGTGGCGGGAGTAGGTTTAACTTGAAGTTTGAGAAAGTGAGTAAGACGGATGGGAGTGGGAATACCAGTAAAAAGTTGAAGTGTGTCACCTCCAACTTTAAATGTTTGTTTTATAAGAGGAAAGCTAGGGAGAGTGATGGTAGGTCAGAAAGCTCCAAGTCTAGTAGTCCCACTGGGGACTCTATTGAATCTTCTAGTCCGGCAGCGTCGGATGGTTTTGCGTCTCCGGATTTGGGAGATGGGAAGCAGGAAAAGTTTCCTCCGATTCCGACCGAGAGGCGATCTAGGAAAGGGTCTGTGAGCAGTGGGGGAACTTTGGATAGACCTGTTCCAGCTCCGAGGACGAGTATAAGGCCTAGTTCTATCAGTAGTAATAGAATTCCCTCCCAGCAAGTTATCTACGGGGAACAGTCTTCCCTTCATAACTTTCATCTACAGAGTATCGGACACTTTGGAAACCAGGGACATTTATTGTTCCGTGCTCCCACTCAGAACTTTAGGAGACCTCCGCCTCCAACTACACCACTAAATGGACCACCGCTGCCTCCAAGAAACAATAGCAATTTCCCTAGCGTTGTCTATGCTCCTGGGAGAAGTCATGGTCCTATGGTTGCCTACGTCAGAGGGCCATTTCCTCCTTCGCGACATCCGCAAAATCTCCCACCGAATAAACTTATTCGCATCCGAGCTGGACACAGTCAGCAGGCTTTTATAATGAGATGTCCCCCACCTCCTAGGATACTTTTTCGCTCGCCTTATGAACACCCTAATTACTGTCTTTTGCCGGAGCCACCAGCAAACTCTCATCATCCCCATTATCCATACCCTAGTCACGGAGTGAAGCATCCGCTTAGTCCACTAAAAGAAGATGATTATGGACATTCCTCCCTACAAAGCCTACATCTACCCTCCGTCCCTCCCAGAAACCAGTCATTGTCCCCAGACTCCTACTCTTCACTTTCTGAAGAGTCCAACGGAAAGAATGAAGTACAACCAAAACAGTCTAAAAACGGACGCTTTCCATTTCGACAAAAACCATCGCAAATGCAAAAAGAGGAACAGCTCGGTTTACCAAATATTTCGAAAGTAGAAAGTCCCTATATGGACAAACGGCCTGTTGCCGTGATGCACGTGAAGAACGACGCAATTGTCAACCACGAAACCAAAGACGGCAAATATAGTCTCGAGCCTGACCCAACTTCCCTGTGGCCTACCGTCGTAATCGATCATAAACTTCCTAGAGTACCTAACCCAATTCAAGATAATCAGAAGAGGAGGTTCATCACACAAAACATGAGACGGAAAGCGAGTCTCGATTTACTCACAGAATCATCCGGAATCGATAAAAATCCTGCAGCTCTCTATGGATCTGCTTCATGCTCTGATTTGAGGAAAATCGAAGAGAGGAATAATAATAATAACAATAGCAAAAAGTGGTTCCGTTGGTTTGGCAGGTACACAAAAAACCAGAATCTTTTCGATCAATTACGCAATATCGTTAATCCAAGTCATGCTCATGACAAAAAAAATATTGAACAACACTTGGCGGTTTTGAAATCCTATTGATACACTCGGAATACCTCGACTTATCTAATGTTAATTATGCACAGGATCATCATCATCATCATTTCTATGCAAAATAGATTTTAATCTAGCAAAAAAATTACTATATTCTTAAACTCAAATGGCTACAGGGTTCGTAAATATCCTTTACAATTAGAATAGGTATCAAAATGATTACCTCATTCTTCGTCTTTTCATTTAAGGATGTTAATCATAATCAGATTACTTTCCAATTTTCTACCTTGAGGAAAAGTCTCATCATCATTGAAACTCTCATTAAAAACCTAAGAAAATTGTTCTGAGACAATTCACAAAATGGATTACATCCTTTTGAACTTTTTTTCTTAGAAATCTCGATCAAGTTTCGGAAGAGGAAATTAATTTTCTGAAACCATTATCTCTCATTCTGGGAGGGACCTTATTGCAAATTGCAAGACAAAAAGTTTAAACTAAATTGTTAAGCCATTCGTATTCGTCGTCAACGACGTTGTCAATCACGAGACGAGCATGGGTTGTTGTACTCACGCACTGAACACTATCGTCCCGTTAAAGGCTCAATGAGTTGGTCACGTACTAACCATCCTTAAAACGTTAAAACATTAGCTTCCCCTTAATATCCATTTCGCATGTTTCTTCTCAAATAACCATAAAAATATCGTGTAACATTTACTTTCGCGAAAATTTATATTTTTTCGATACAAAAATTACTTTCAGTTATCCTTCTTTCTCATTTTTTCAAAGCGAGATGAACTCATTACATTTTTTCCTCTTTCAAATTCGAATGTAATGCTTGAGCTTATACATTTTTTCATTTCGTTTAGCGCTTAGTTGAAGCTGAAAGGAACAGCCTATACATTTTTATGCTACTTGACCAAAAAAATGGCGTTCTTAAGCGCTACTGCAAGAAGCATTACTGCTGAGAAAAATTCTGTTTAATTGCTTGGGGTGATGTGCATACTTAAGTGCGAAATGTATGTCGATGTGCCCTTTAGTATTTTTCTTGTAGGGAATGCATAGAGTGCGTACGTTACTTAAGCTAAATGTTTCAAAAAAGTGTTTTTCAAAAGATGCGTGAAAAGGGATGAATCATTAAAAGGCAATTCATTAATAGGCCTGCCGGAGAGTGAATCGAATTATCTTTTAAGCTGGATATTTGATGAGTTCGACACCGTTTCATGAAGTTTTCCTACACTTGGGATTCGTTCAAGTGTAGATTATGAATTTAAAATTTATTGTTGGTGAATTCCATAGATTATGACTATTAACTACTAACCAACAACTCGACAATGCATGAAGGGAATTGATTGTCTTGCTTGGAAAAATATCAATTTTCACACTTTTACAGTTTTTCAGCATAAGCAAAACTTCTAGGTCTGTAAAACCTCTGTCCGACTTTTACTGTTGACGGATATTGCAGTTACTTGTTATCTAAGCCTCACCTCCCTTGACTTTGTCAATTTTCCCTATTTCATCTTGGTCTCAAGACCCAATCTTTCAAACGGGTTTATGTCTAAGGTTAGCCTTCCTGAAAAATATTCTTCGTGAATGACTCTTCAC
>JAANSQ010002047.1:0-12993 GCA_036850885.1 Lepidocyrtinus dapeste | reverse complement strand
TTATTATTTTTTGGGCAGTTCAGTCCTCACTCACTTCACTCTAAGCTTCTGATTCCTTTTGTTTTGATTAGCGATAATGTTTGGGCTGGACCATGATTTTGTTCTGAATTATATGCTAATTCAAAAATTGAAACGGGAGTTTCCCTTAGAATTGGTGCATATTTATATTGAAATGGACAGACTCATCATAACACAAAGTGAAACTTTCATAATAATATATGCTGATGTGTAAACCGAAAGAGAATCCACTTGAGAAACAATGCGTTCCTTGTAGGTATCAACAATGGGATAAGTACTCTTTTCATGAATCTAGTGTGAGCAAACAGAATAAACGAGTGAACCCTTTTGACTCTATTTTTTCACTCTTCAAAATACCTTAAGTAAATATTTTGACAGAGCCCGGTTCAGTTCATTTGTAAATCCGTTAATGAGCTTAATATACGTTCTTATCCTTTTGGCCACTTTCTTTTCTTACGCAAGAAGAAACTAAACCAGGTTCCATTGTCTTCATGCACCTCTTATTTGATCCGAGCAAAGGTAGTGTTTAACATATGGGCTTTTGATTTTGAAGATGGGATATTTTTTGAAATAGAAATATTTTCACATTTGAACCTTCAAAATGCAGGTTCTAAAAATGCGTTTACTGCCATCAGAGAAATAATCATTGGAAACAGGCCGGACGTGTGGGCAACCTGGCGCCCGATCAAATACAATCAAAGTCATACAATGAAATTTACGTTTTTAGCAATAACAACCTTAACTTTATGCCTTCCAAAGCGATATTGTCTTTAATAACTTCTTTGAAATGAAAGAATATCATTATGTAGATAAAGTTGTAGCTTATTTACTTGACAGCAAATATAATTTACTAAGATAACTGGAAATCCTTTATTTTGTAACGCTTAAATTAAGCTATGTAAATATGTGTCAGTATGTTTGTTTAAAGCAAACCAACAATGGACATTCCAAAATTGCTAGAGATACCAGAACTGTGAAACAATTATTCTGCTCGATCAGTTTAATAAATCTGGAGTAAGTCTTCAAGTGAATAAAATTGGATTTAATTGGTGAGGCAAACCGTCTTTTCAACAACTCTGACCCTTTAGTTAGATAAAAAGATATTGCTTTTTTGTTCACTTTTTAGACGCTTCATCTTACCTTCTTTTCGGATGACTTAATTCTGAACTGTCGTAAATCCTACGAGGCTACATTAGTTTTTTCTGTCTTCTTCGGAAATCAGAACACGTCGGTAATATGTGTTTTCTGGTATCCATAGCGAAAAATACAAGTGCATGGTAGGAAGGGATAAACAAAAGTGAAGATATACATCTTAAGAAATCTACCATTTATCTATGTGAACTGATTTTATTTTTGTGTATTATCTGCTCCGGTGAGGTCCTCACACGGAGGCAAGATTTAAGAAAATATTGGAAAGTCATTCGAGATCCGTCTTAATCACGCGGCATGTATCGCAGGAGACAAGAACAACACTGAATTGGGAAGAAGACATTTGAAAAAGTACGCAATAGTAACCATTATCATTGTCATCCACTTTTTATGGAGATCATGCAAGACGTTCGTACAATTTATTACGAAGCGTACACAAACATTTATCCTTTCCACCCAAAAATATCGCCCCTGAATAGAATTATTATCATTTAATATCTCTGAAAAAGTAGATATTTTGTTCCGTAGCGATAACTCCATGATTTTCCAACAATTGGAGTAAGCAGAGGGAATGTAGTAATTACAGTGTGCGGTAGGCCAATATAAACATCTCTTGATCTGGATAGAAAAGGAACGTGTGAATATACATATACTTCAATAATTCTTTTACTAGGTATGCGTTGACATTTAACACTTTATGAGATAAAGTGTATGACTGAAAGGAATCAATGAAGTCAGCGAAACGTAATGCTTATACATATCTACATGCATCCATGAGCCAGCTTACCCAGATATCTCCAGACGACGCAATACATTATTGTAACTTTATTTTGTGGGCACTAGAAAATTTTCTCAACCTTTGCTTCCACAAGGTAAGTAGTTAAAGGTGGTAAGTATAAATCAGAGTTAAACTTGAGGGTAAAATGTAAACTTGAAAGGCTAATATAAGTGTGTAAGTGGAGATTTATTAAAACAATTACCTTCACCCTTATACAGTACAAAAGTTTAGTTACGTTAGGTTAAGTCTTCATAGTTTTCTTACTTAATATTATAAACCAACTGATTGTGTGGTAAGTTATACCTAACATACAACCGTTTGTATAAATCAAGAATGGTCACTGAAACCAACATCCTTGAAATGAACTACAGAGAGGAAATAATTTGATGACATGAGCGCTCTTGGAATGTTGTTACGCATGCATCGATTCTTGTTTTATATGTCTTGATCTTCAAGAGAGCATTCTTACGAGACTAGGTTAAGTCGGGGACTAGTGACGTATCGAAGATTTTGGTGATGGAAAGACATGCTCGCTTAAGTTCTTTAAATTTAGTCGTACAAACTCCAGCCTACATTTTAGTCAAATGATGGAATATGGTAACAGCAGAAGAGGTCAGATGGGCATAAAAAAATCGATTCTGGGGTAATTATTTTGAGAAGCTACGGTTTCTACTTACAATAAGACCTGAAGAAAATAGAAACAGTTCGTTTCAAGTCTGGGTCAAAAACATTCAGAAACGACATTTCACTGAATCACTTGAACTGAAAATCACTCTGTTAGATTCATGGTTATTTATATAAAGTTCTAGAACAGCAACAATCGTGAATGTATTAACATTCACGTTACTTTATACAACATTCTTAAAGTGAAAATGATCACTTTGTAAAGCAAGCAAGTTTAGAAAAGGAATCTAATAAAGTGGTAACCTTTTAATTGTGAGGCAATTAATTTTTGGTTCATCTCACTGCATTCCAAACACATTCTTACAACATAATTTATTATAATGGGAAGGGAATCCAGATCTAGGCATTTCTGGAATTCACATTTAACAAAGTCCATTACGCTTATCTCTATTCCTGTATTTCTTTAATTTAGTCAAGCTCATGTTTAGGAATCATACCAAAAGTAAATACTCACTTGGAAGACAAAAAAATCAAATAATTAAAGAGAATCTTGTTAGAGCTGCCACATTCCAGAAGAATGTTAGACGAAAGAAAGTGTGACAATAAAATCATCAATGTAATGATTTGTTATGCTCGGATAACTTAAATCTTTTTGCAAAGTTTATTACTGGAAGAAGGGGTTTTTACCATAGAAAATGCTGTTACAGCGTTTAAAAAATCTTCAAGGGGTACATATGTACTATTCTGGTAAATATTTGTATTTTAAATAACCGCATTGCAAATGCTTACATGCACTCCAAAAAAGTAATGTCTGGTTCTGTTAATTTTTTTACTTCATTCACGCTCTCAAATTACAGTTAAAGAAAGTAAATCCGTAGGTTTCACGTACACGTGATATTTTCTTAGAAACTTAATGTTATTCTCATTAAAAGTCTAGAGTTTCGGCTCTGCAGGTTTATCTTGATAAAGATCTACACTATCGGAATCCAGTCTACCTAAATGGTATCACTCCTGCGTATTGTCTCGTACCACAAGCTGTATGAATGAATCAACAAACAGCGACAGATAAGAAGTTATGAGTTTCACTGATGGGAATTTCGATAAGTCAAGTATACATTACAATAAATTTGATTCACCTCAACATATTCTTTTGGACACCGTTAGTATCGGCTAGTGCACGTCAGTAGCTAGGTAAAGCCATAAGTATCCTCGCTCAGACTGAAAAGGAATAAATTAAGATCGTATTACTGCTTCCTGGCTCCACGTAATGGAGATCAAATTTCTAATACATGACGCTTCTTTACTCACGTGAATAGCCCAAACCTGCCACCGAAGTACAATTCGTAGTAAGATGCGCTTTAAAAAATTTAGCATCTGAGGAATTAGGCACATCATAAAAAATGACCAAACTTTTCGGAATTTCAGGACATACATAAAATCTTGTAGTCATTAAGAAAGCAAGGTGTAATTTTGAAGCAACCTTGGAGTGCTAAAATGTGTGTGTATATCCGTGTTTTTTACTGCACCAATATTGAAAATATCTATGCAAGGTTTCTATTTTTTTTGAATTTTCATTAGCTGCTTATTATTATTATACCAAGAAGAAGTTGAATACAAATGTTGGGAATGCTTTAAGCTTCGCTGCTATTGTTTTCATGTGGAATTGATATCATATCTTCCTTTAATGGAAGCATCTTGTAAATTATGAGTGCATGAGATGTCGTGATTTGTAATAATTTGCAGCCTTGTTTGTCTCCACTATAGTAATAATGAATCACCAAATTTGGTAAAACTCTAGTCGTTTAACTTTTTTCTACTTTTTTCTTGCATGTTGGCATGTAAGCTGTTCTCTCGGACATTATTGGTGGGATCACATTCGCATTATGGCTACCATCACAGGATTATCGCTATAATCATTCATGAGTAAAATTTTGGTAGCCAAATTGACCAAGACTAAAGCGTATAGTCTTTTTGAATGACTTTAGCCATATCAATACTTTAATATTTAAAAAATTCTCTGTGGTATAAGGAGCAAACTACTTAATAACAATTAGCTAAAGTCTGCTGAACAGTACATAAGCACTGTGTCAATGCTAAGTTGAATTATGACATTTTTATTGTAATTGGATTTTTCTTCATGGGATTTCTTTATATTTATAAAAAAAAATTGCTTTGAATTATATCCTAACAAACAGCTTGCGATCATTTTTGGCAGTTGAAAAAAACGAATTTTAGAGGATACTTTCTGCTGAACAGTACATAAGCACTGTGTCAATGCTAAGTTGAATTATGAATTATTTTTATTGTAATTGGATTTCTTTATATTTATAAAAAAATTGTTTTGAATAATATCCTAACAAACAGCTTGCGATCATTTTTGGCAGTTGAAAAATACGAATTTTAGAGGATACTGGTTGCCTACAATTATTTCATCCCATTCAAATTTGTTTCACTTTATAACCGTTTGGTAGGGACGCTCATAGCCAGTCAAAGTTCACAGCGCAAATTGATTTTCTAAAGTTGATTTCTGCAAGAAGATTAACCTGATATGATTGTCCTGAGATCGGAGTCGAGATAAAAAAAACTTACAAAACTTGAACCGGATTGATGATACGATACCAAAAACGTACAAAGCAAGCTGATTTATAGACAGTTTTGCTTCAGTTTATGTAATTCAAATAGCTGCATAGGGAGGAGTTGTAATATGTGGCCGAATTATTTTAACACAATACTTGTTAAGCAATTGTTAAAAATCATGGGACACAAGTTGTTTAAAAATCGTTATAGGCTGCTCAGTCCAATATCGTCCTTCATGAAGAAATTTACCACCTGCGCGAAATCACAAACTAGAAGTTTAGAGCAGAAAAGTCTGAAAATGGTTGTACATAATATATTTTTCTGAGTTTTACAAGTAATTATAAGTAACATTTAGCATGTTAAATGGACTTTGCCGTCCGTTTAAACCAATATGTATATTTCATGTTATGTTAGTGCTGACATCGTTTCAGTTAATTGGACATTTTGTGGAACAATTAGACCCTACATATATGTACATTCTCATATTCAAAGTATAGTAGCAATCTAGCAAATCACCGCATGCAACAATTAACCTTTATTATGCACATAATTCTGCGAGTTAAATTTGAGTAAGTTTGATTGGCAAGTAATGATTCAAACGTAATAAAACCTACCTTTTCTTCAGGGTTTGAAAGCATCTCATGCCCTTTCTAACTACTTAAGATAAATTAGTTTTTGATATTGTACGGTGTACTTCGCCATTAGAGCTCATTTTGAAGCACCATCTGACAAATAGGACGTATCATCATTAATTATCATAATATGATCAAGGCTCTGCTCATCCATTGATGTGGCGAGCCTCCTACTGTTTCCATTCTTTTCTTTGGATTCCTTTTACATCTTGTCGATCCTGATTACGATAGAACTAGCTCAGATGGTTACTTTTATTCCGTCAACTTAGTGCACCACCACTTGTATGCAATCTCTATCTGAGGCAGTCTCTACCATAAAATGCATCTTCACCTAATACCACGATATAATAATAACAATGAATGATGATAAAGTTGATTGTTATTCATTCCATCCTACGGATTTATTTTTTTTCTATCCTTCTTCCCACGCACACGTACAGTTTAGGACTTGAAAATATTATGCGCAATGTTCCGCATTGTTCGATAAAAGGGGAAAATTATTCCTTTTTTTATTATTTCTTTCTGATTAATGTATGCGTATGCCAAAATGATTGTTTTTGATTGATAGTTTTGATAAAATAATAAGCTTGCCTTGAGAAATATAGGTTTAACTTATTTATTTTTTCCAGAGCTAGCGTACAATTTTTTTCTTCACTATTTGCTAAATATTTTGCGTGGGGTGCCAGCCTAATTTAATTGACTGCGAGGGAAGATGATGATGGTAAAATGAACACATGGAAGCCAAGGAATTAATAGAATTCTTCCTTAAATTTTGTACAATCAAATGGTAAAAAAACAACTAGTGACATACATAATAAGTATTCAGTTCATTTATTCAGTTTTAAAGTCAGCCAAGAAAATACAAAACTGGACACGCGGCAGTAATTTACACATACGCTTTACAACTACAAAGGTTTTATTTACATATATCTATTTTGCTATGCATACATACACTTCAAAAAGGGCATGCAACGGAAGGATCATGTAATAAAAAACTTTCTGAAAACTATGAGCGTTTGAAAGGTAAATCAAAAGCTTTGGTTTCTACATATCGATAACACATTTTTCCATATTTTCATACAGATCTTACATTGTATGTACACACTCATTTTTATTTGATAAGCTTCACATGTAATTACACACTACACAAGAGTGGTTACATACTTAAACTCATAACGCTGTTAAAAAAGCGGTTATTTAAGAAAGATCTACTAAAAAATCACAAGAAAAATATTTACACTAAAGTAACACCAAACATTTGATAGTTTGCGCCAAAAAAATTCTGTTTAATCAATAGTGCTTTTACGGAATATCGATTCCTAAATCATATTACAATTTTTTTTAGCTATTCTATGAAATAAGAGAAAGTTATAATACTCACCGGGTCATTCTCTTGATAGTTCTTACACATTGAGCTTAATCGTTGGTTTCAACTGGCCTTATACAATCAATCCGGAAGTATTAACATTTACACTTTGTATCCTTCATAAGATCTTTCCCGGAGCTTAAAGCTAAACTAGTTTTCTAACATAATATAGAAAACTTTTAAATTTAATTTATTACTTAATTTAGTACCAGAAATTAAAAACCTTACAATCCTTTATTCTGTACTTACAAATAGATCAGAATAATTTCAGTTTTCCTTTTTTGAGCCATTTTTATACTTCCTTCAAAGTTCTCATCAGTTGTTTGTCCATGTAAAAAGATTTTTCAAGCTTGTTTCATTCAAACCGAAATGATATTTAAACAGATACCTAAGATTTGCACTACAAAATAAATTGTTTAACTAACTTAAATATGGTGATGAAACTTTTAAAAAAAGTGAGGTTCAAAGATAGCTAGAAATTTATCTACATAATATAAATATGCGTATCGTAAATGATATCGTAGGTAAACCCCAGCCATACTACTCCTAGCAAGAAGGATCATTTTAAGTAGATAAAAATACTCCATACATTCCCTTAATCACTTACTCATATCAGCGGTATCGTAGCTAATTTCAACTATGGAAGACAAGTTTGATTTGTCTATCTAAAACGAAGACATAAAACACGGGATAACTATGCAGGGTATACATAATAAAAATGGATGTTGTAAGCAACTTATCTTTTCAAAAAATTCCTTAATAAAACTCTTAATCATTATTTTAGCATAAGCACACTCTGATAAAGACAAGGGATACAAAAAGGAAGACTGAATAGATAAGCGACTATCGACCCACCACACTATTAATGTTTGAGTGATTATAACGCCAAAAAAGGTCGTTATCCTGATTTTAAGGAAGGGCTGGAATGTTGACAACTTGTCTTCTCTTTACTCACTTTTGATAATAACTTCTTGGTTAAGGTGCGAGTTAAGGGCATTGTGTATCAGCACAAGAAGACTATGTAAGTATTTATGCCTTAGAAAATGATATTGAGTGATGAGATGTTGATGACGAGTGTTTTCACGCTGATCTGAACCTCACACGCACTTGACTTACTCGCAGGTGTACAAAATGAGGAAGAAAAACTATACGTACATTTTTTAAGGTGATGATAATAATAAAAACCATGACGAATCTATAGCTCCCTCGCATCCAGAGATATCATCACTATTTTTTTTATCTTAAGGGACGGGGTTCACAATCACTAGAAAAAAGTCTTTTCTTGTGTTCGGTTTGTTTTTTGTAGTTGTGCCGCACGATGTTTCTGAAAAACACGCATAAAGATTTTTTTTTCCAAAAAGGCACATGGTTCCCCTTTTTCTCATGGTCCCCTCTTAAAATTCATTGTTACTGTTAAGTCGTACGCATTGATGAGTTATGCACTAAGATAAAATATGAGCGTGGTGGGGAGAAAGGACACAGACACAAATAACAGCAGTTTAGTTATACATGGGAAAACTATTTAGGTGAAAAAAAAATACTAGAAGACATGTTGTAGTTATTTCAATCTGAGATGTTCTAAAGTGACCACAAGAATTCCACTCGTGTATGTAATATATACATCGTTTAAACCGTTTACTAAAAAAGCCGATCTTATTTTTTTATTCTTATGTTTATTTTCTTTCCGGAGAAGTTTAATACTCAGCACCATCCGCAAACCAATTTAGCTTGTCTCGCAACCGCAACCTGACTCATTCCTTTTCTTTTTCTAAGAATAAGTAGTTATTGCGTTTTCGTGTTACTTGAAAAGGGGCAATCATATCATTTATACAACAAGGACACAACAGGGGACATAACAATGTTTTTAGAAAAAAGTATTTATAAGGCGAAGAAGAAGAGTGTGACTTCATAAAACTGTCATCACTGTCGGCACTCTTTGTACCAAAGAGACTATCTAGAAATGCATTCAATTGCAGGTTGGAGGCAACTTCATCATTTAAGATTAATTATGGAATAGAATGGCGATCGTCACAACAAAAAAGGAATAAAAAAGTGCCCACTTGTACAATTCAACAGGGAGACTGGTATGTCTCGAGACAAAGTCTAATTCATAATTTTATGGTACCGACTTGCTCCAAGTATATACCTATACTAGGTTTATTACAATTTTATCTTATCAATGCGACATTATAGTTTACCTACTGAGTGAGTAAGAGATCTTTATTTATGCTATAAATGACACCTTGGATCACCAATAAACTACAGACAAAATGAACTATACTAACGTAATTTCAACGGAATACACAAATAATAAATGCAAGTAAGATCTTTTAAAACTAAAATGTTGTTTAAAATTGCAGCTAAAAGAAATGGAGACTCTAAAATAATATGCTAATCAAATAAAAAGGAAAGTGTTTGCTCTCGACTTTGTACACTTTTCGTCATAACGTGAATTCGAATTTGTCTGTAAAATAACGCAACTTTGTTGATGAAACTTTAAGAATAGAATAAGGCAAGAAAAAGAATAGATATTTTACATGCTCAAATGTCTTTTCATATGGAGTGATAAATGATCTGAGCGAGAAAAAGCTCTCTCGCAAAGCCTGCATTGGAATGGGCGATCACCTGTATGTTTTCGAAAGTGTCTGGTGAGCTCATCACTCCGAGCGAACCTCCAATGACATCCTTTCCAGCTGCACTGGTACGGTTTTTCTCCAGTGTGTGTACGAAGATGAGCTTTTAAATGCGAAGATTTCGTATAAGTTTTTGAGCAGCCAGGTTGAGAGCATGTGTGGACAATTACTTTGCGGCGAGTCCAATTACGACGTCGCCTCTGTTTTGGGGCGGGTTGCGATGCAGGTTGTTGCGCACTGTTGTTGGTGGATATGTGACCGTTTACATTGTTTGCTGGGTTGGTAGAGATTACTGGTCCGGCTGAAATAGCTGCAGGTCCATTTTGAGGAGGAATTCCTCCTAAAGTTTCGGCATGTTGAGGATTAGCAGAGCTTCTTTTGTTGGCCAAAGGTGCAAATCTTGATTGCAGGATTTGAGAGTCTTTCCCACCAACAATTCCAGTCGCAGGTGCCATCATCATCATATTTGTTCCACCAGGATGATATAAGCTATTTGTAGTTGTAGATGTTGCAGTAGGATGATGAAGAGAAAGTCCCACGGTAATTCCAAGCGTTGCTGGGAGTGCTGCATTACCTGAAACTGTACCATTATGATTTCCCATGATTGTCCCACACTGATATTGAGCGTTTGTAGGAGGATAAGCTGCGTTCGGTAAGGAACCACTGCTCAGCAAGTGTGGTGAGGAAGGGGGTGTAAGTAGTTTACTGTAATGCTGAGTTGGATAATGGGAACTGGGTTGAAGGGACATAAATTGCTGTGGCTGATTGTTGGGGTGGCCGTGACGGTGGTGGTGAGGAAGATGATTGTGAAAAAAATTAGCGTAGCTGTTCTGGTATGCGTAAACCGGACTTTTTTGCTCTATACTGCTCAATGGAGATAGCCCATGTACAGAATTGTTGCCACTGTTTGTAGTGGTCAGCAACGGGTCTTCCGGTGTGGATGGAGGGGAGAGTTGCTCACCGTAATGATTTTGTTGAGCTGGATGAGATTTGTGAGCTAGATTAACAGTGTGATGAGGAGAAGGGTGATGGTGTTGTTGAGTATGAGCAAGATTTGGATATTCATTTCCGTAAAACAAGTAATTCATGGGGAGGTTCGAGGAAGGAGTTTGAATAGTAGGGGAACCTGGTCCGTTGGATGTCAGATTTGTATAACAATTTCCGGATGTACTAAAAGGGGAGAGTGTTGCCTCTAATCCATTTATTGCCCCACTGTTGCTTTCATTTGCAGTGCTCCCTCCTTGACAATACTCATTGTTCATTTGGAAGGAGCCAACTTCCGACTTGACTTTCAGATTTAAGTGATTGCCACTGCTACTTCCATTCGTATAATACGATGTGTAGTCATTTTCGTGCTGTTGCTGGGAAATTGCAATATTTGAATGATTCTGCGGATCATGATGATGGTGAGTGGATTCAGGACTGGGTTGATTTGCGTGGCTATGCTGGGGCGATAAATTATATAAGGGGCTGCTGCTGGGAACCTGTTGATCTTGATGATCTTCACCCGACCCACCACTACCTGTGGATATTGTAGTTTCGGTTGGACTAAGGATATTATCGATTCCAAATATTCCGGCTGTTTCGTCTGCTTGTAAATGGTTAAACCCGATAAAGCCGGTGTCATGGGAAGAGTAGCCCTCCTGCTAAAATTCCCACATAAAAAAACAATTTCGACTTAAAAAATTTTTCTCTTTGCGGGGATACCACTTGAATAGAATGCCAAAACAAATCCTATTTATTAGTGATATGATAATGCAAATGCCTTTATTGGTCATGTGCTGTTTTGAAAATTAGAGACCAGCAGCATCTAAATTAAATTTTAATATTTCACCCGTCTCATGTTTGCCTTGAAACTAGATTAAGGAAAAGTATTTTCAGTAAATGATCCATTATGGAATGATTATTTTGTGTAACGTCAACACTTTCTAAGGAATGCATGCATAATATGTTGTTACGTAAAAACCATACATAAAATACCTTCAAAAACCTTATGTAAAACCATTTGCTATATCAATGCAGTAGGACACCCTCTCTTAAACTTGTTATTTCGTGTCTAAAATAGAAACTTTGTGTTGGGACGGTCGTAAATTAAGCGACTGAATTCATAATCTATTCATCCAAACCTATGCATTTTAACATCCCAGCTCTTCCAATATAAGATAAATCTTTAATGAACTGTGTGGGAGTGCGAATGTATTACGGAAAATAGAGCCTGGCAATGAGTATATGCATAAACAAGTTTTTCTATTTTCGTTTCCAGCTTTGGAAAATAATTTTCCGTTCCTTTTATTTCACCCAGGAATAACATTCAAGCTGTTCTATGCCTTTATGATATTGTTTTTTGTCACAACACTCTTCATTTTGAAAAATGAAATATGAATCAAGACAGCACAAGGTAGATTCTAAGCCCGAGTTAAAGAAAGGAAGGACAGCCATAATTACTGGAAACCACTTTATTATGTACATTTATGGAGTGGTGTGTTGCGCAGATAATGATGTAAATAAGCGCAACATTTATTTGCACCAGGTAATGATGTATATTCATTCACAGTACATTGTTATAGGTATTCACCTCTTTCGTCATCATCCTATGCATTAGAGTCAAACGTCATAAACTAGTTACGAATGACTGACTAACTCTGCGACTAACGAAAAAAATACTCCAATGTTTCATTTTAAATGCACTTGTCCATAGAAGTACGTAATAAAAACGATTAGAAATATGATCTTGCTAGTAATTTTCTTTTAAAACTACAAGTACTTATGTTATGTAGAATCAAATCAATTTCAGAAGACATGCCCCAGTCATAATAATACGAGTACAATCATATTTATAACTTGATAATAACCGTGTTGAACTAATGCACAAGTATGTGTACGTTAATAGGTATATATCATGTCAAAGTAATATAATATGTGCAATAGTAATATAGTTTGTATCATGTAAGGTGGTAAAACTAGGCTAAGATGCCAGCACTCACTAGCTTGCTTGTGGATGTTGGCAGTCTTTATAAATACGGATACGAAAAATGATTTTAAACAACTAAGTCTTCATTGTCCAGAATGACAGGTTGAGGTGACTTCAAACCTTTTAAGAACGAAGCGAATTGGAGCCACTCTGTCAGCCAGTCTGTCAATCCTTTAATATTCACTGTATATTTTTCATAGTTTGAAAATTAGTGCAGTAGAGATAAAAATATTTTACGCTTTGAT
>JAANSQ010002046.1:0-12995 GCA_036850885.1 Lepidocyrtinus dapeste | reverse complement strand
ACAGACAGACGGACAGACGGACATGTCAAAATCAATAGTAGCTTTCAGCTACGTAATAATTATTACTTCACGCTTGCTGAAGACTGTAAGCAACAGTATGTAACTGCTGGAAAAGGCTATGGAAAACTGGTAAACAAAGTGCGCTCTGTAGATTTAAAACTCCCGGCAAAAGATGCCTGTGCTATATAAACTTGGGGCATAATGAACTACGATAACAATTCAAAAGCTAAACAAAGAAAATCTTAAAATGCTAACGCTACAGTTGTGGTGTTATGTTATCTCTCATATTTCTGTACAAACATATATACTCACCATCAGCCATTTTTGACGACGTTTTTATTTATGTCATTATCAGGTTTCATATGTTCTGGGAAGAAAGTCATTATCTGTGGAAGATCTGGTCAGTAAATATAAATCTGCTTACAATTGAACAGTCTTACTTTACTGTATTTAATTAACCAGTAGGAAACTTAACAAGCAAAAAACTATGGTCAATAAATGAGTCTACAAGCAATAGTAATACTTTACTAAATTTGTGGAAATAAGCAATCACATACATGTGCCACGCCAACATGCTCCTAGACTGTTTCTGAAGTTGAGTTTATTGAACCATTTATTTTTGGGGAATCTTATATCCATCCCTTGACTCCAGCATTCCTTGGTCACTTTCTTGGCGAGAGTCTGCAAAGCCAAAAAAAAAATACAACTCATTTGTTCTGAAAAGACAGAAAAGAAGATGAAAACAAGTTGAAAGGAGAGCCCTGCAACAGAAGCAATTTACGACTCTTGACAGTACAAACGGTTACTTGGGGCTGAAGGCTCCATTTCGAGAGACTCTCCGACTCTACGTTTGTCGCCTTTTTTTCCCTCTTGTAGCCTACGGACACAAACTCAGCTGGTTTTCTGTTTGAAGTATAAGAACATCCCTAGATTGATTGTATTGTGGAAACCCCGCGTCACACCAAAGTCTTACTTTTATTCTTGAATACGTAAACAGAGTTATTTGCTGGAGTAGATGGGGACTACAGAAAGGTCCGTAGGTAACCATATACTCCCAGCAGCTATCAGCGTGATCCCTAACCCTTGAATAAAGTGGAGAGTATAGCAAGTATATAAATAAAAGCATTTTTTGAATGCAACGCCATTAACTAGCTATTGGACAAGTATCTCTGGTTCTAGAGTCGAGTACATGTGCCAAGACTTGGAAGCATATGAATCGAACCGTTGAGGAAGAAGTGGTCGCTCTTCCGCTTCTTTTTCTTGATGGGGTTATAAGGTTGACAAGTGAAAGTAGATGGAGTGAACGTAACAAGTTCCTAATATAGCGAGGGAGAGAAGAAGAATGTGTCCAGAACTCAAATATATTTCATAGATAAAAGTCAAAAGAACTTGTCTCTCCACTCAAATTTATTAGACTGTATTGCTCCCGCTGCTGCTGATCAAAAGAGTTATTTTTGTGGGTAGAAAAAGCTAAGAATGAGCTATATAACTTTAGTTCCGTAATTCAGAAGCACATGTACATATTTGACCAAAGTAACGGTAAGTCGTAATAGCGGAAATATGGGAAGCATGTACGAACATTAAGAACGTGAAGGATGGAAACGGCTTTTGATGTGGGAAATAGTAGATGAATAAAAATGCGTGAGTCGTATAACAGCCCATTTCCTCATTATTTTGCTCCTTCTCCAAAAAAAGAGTCAGTGCAATGGGAGAAAATTATGTAATTTTATGTGACTTGGGGATAACTTTGTGTGTAGCTTTCTATTTAACTTTCTCTAAGATTAGGAGTGGAGAGCAACGTGAAATGAAAACTAGTAGATTTATGTGAGTTTACACTTATCTCTAATTTTCACGAGAAGAAAAGGACCAAAAAGTTCACTCACCTCATTCCATTTTGTGACTGTAAATATTGCCTTTTGTCAGCAAGGGCTATTCAATTTACTAGCCTTTTCTTTGCCTCTGCTCCAAAATGTGGATCCTGATTTATGATGACCAACCAGTAAAAAAAATGTATGAACCAGCCAAAAACATTTCTACGAAAGTAGTTTTATTCGAAAATCGACCGTGTCAATAGGTCGACTTTCAATGGACTACAAAACTGAAGACTTAACTCAAGTGTATCGTTGGTAGTTCTTGCAGAACCTTCAGAAGTAGGAAGAAGAAGCGTTCCCGTTTTAAAAAGTTTTCGCAACTATTACACCTTAAGTTTTGAAAAAGCATGAGTTTATTTCCACCCAAGATGAAAAAGTGTTGGTCACGGATTCCAACTTTTGTATCCCTATTCTTCCTCCTGTGAAATGTAAACTTATTCCCAGAGAAATTGAAAAAGTTTAAGCGCAAAGAGTTATCCATTTTCTGGTATTCAAATTCTACTACTTTCAAAAGGCTTAGGTTTAGTGTGGAAGCTTTAAGGTATAAGCAATGAACTATCATAGCTAAGCTTATCGGGAGAAGATGTGTTCTTCACACAGTCCAGCCAGCCACATGATGCAGCATTACATCATAAATTGCATATCTTTATGAGAACCAAGCATAAAATAAATGATTGCGTAGAGAATTCAGTGATTTTTAGGTAAAATCCCTACAATGAGAATATGCCTAAAGAGAATAACAAAATCTAGCATAATTTTTTATTTCTTGCCATTGTTACACTCTCAGAGCGAGGATAAACACAAAATGATCCTTTTAAAAGTTAAATTTGAAAAGTGGAACGAGGGATGGATGTTCAAATAGAATTGGATGTTCTTATCATTGTGTACAAATAACTATAGAAATGTAAGCCATCAACATTTATTTGGACTAGGCTTTTATGGTAAATATCTTTATTATTTTGTCGTTACGGGCAAGTTGAAACTAGATCAATGGCTTCAGTGTTCCCTCTCTCTTACACTCTTTCACTCATCCTTCTTTTTTTGGCTGTTTAAACCGCAAAGAGACTTGGGAATTTTGGACATATCAGAGTTCTCCCAGTGGAAAGCCCATCCTGTTTCAATTCAACGATCTAGAAATAACTTACCATTGTGATAACATTATCCTCACATCTATCCTTGGAATACGTAAGTTGAAAAAATGGGTAGTGGGCATGTGTGTACGAGGAATATTTATGCTTCTTTCGCTCACTTCACATGCCGCACATTTCACTAGTCTAATGGCTCCATTGTGTAGGAAATGAGAGATGAGGGGAAGACGAGGGGAGAAGTGAAGAAATAAATGAATGAACCAATGAATGAATGACTGTATGCTTGAATAATAATAGTAATAATAATAATAATAATGGAATAATATTCTCTTTTTCTCAAGCACTGTGGGCTGTGTGTTGTATTGTGATGTGCACCTTCAGCAAAAAAAAATCCAAAATCTTTCCTTTGGAAAGCGAAACGAATGATTTTCTACTTTGTCCATATAATATTGCAGTTATCCATGATGCATCAGCATCATCCTCAGCTTCTTCATTGTCAGCAAGGTTGAAGATGGGTTTGATGATGATTACTAGGATCTGCTCAACGGGATTCTGATACCCCGTTATTCGTATCACTTTACTAGGAGAAATTGATTCATTCTAGATTTCTCCTATCTGTACCATGATCGTCATCATCATCATCAGTAGAGTCACTGAAAGAAACTCACTCAATCAGTTGGGCAAAAGCATTGAATAAAATGAGGCTGATGTGTTTAATGCTAGTGGAAAAAGGAGGAAGAGGAAGGGAAAAAATCAGAAAGAAAGGTTCACAAGTCCGTGACATGATGAAGAGACCTTCTTCAGCCCCCTTTTCTCCGATTTCCTTTTCCCTAACTTTTTTTTTCTTTAAGCTGTATACCCTAGAATATAATGTACACAGGAAATACCCGGTTATGCATGATGTCACTCCGTTCATCATAACTTGGAGAAAATTACTGGAACGAGCAGTTCTGACGGATATGTCGTTAAGCTGTACAATAGAAAGGAAGATATGGGCTTATAAGAGTAGACCATAATATTACTTGTGGGCTTTTCCATTCCCGCGAATGAAAAAGACAAAATGAATAGAAAGGAAACAATCCGCATTTTTGAAAATTTCGTGGAGAAAAAATGCCAAGAATTTTTATCCTCTACTGTATAGTCACACTCCTTAAGGTGGCTTTAGAGTAAAGAAGAAACAATGTAGACCTTAGTACATTCTAGTTTGAATAGAAAGGTCGTGAAAGTCACATTAGAACTTTCGGTAAAAAAAATTATAAGCCAATATGAGTATAAAGTGAACTTGGGTTGGTCGCGTCTTGTGTGTAAAAGTTTAAAAAGAGACAATGCTGCATTTGACGTTGACTCACCGCCATCTCGACCACGATCATTGGAAAAGGGAGGAAATAGGATCACCCTCGACCCGGAAGCTCATAAAATTCATCGCTTCTTCACTCTCTCTGCAAAAAGATATTAATGCATTTTATCCCAGTCCTGATGGCTTCTCATCCCACAAAAAAAAAACGTGGGATGCCAGGAGCACTGCACACTAGAAATACCATTCGGCCGCCGCAACATTCGATGATAGTTGATGTTGATGTCATCCCCAAGAAGTGAGTACGGTCAAGTGCATGGGTAAAAAATGGTCGCTAATAGCACCAACTCCGTATAACATGAATGTAAAATCATTTATCCGTAGAGTTGGAGCAAGTGCTTGGCATTTTTTCTACTAACTAGGTCCTTGTAATATTTGTGGCTGGCAGTATGAATGGATCCTTGAGTTGTACTTTATGACCGTAGAAGTTTGTCACAAATGTTCCCAGAGAAAGAAAAAATACGTTAGATAGGTACGACCACACTGACATAGGTGCATGCATAAGAGTAAAAAGAATCGGTACTAAAAAAAACTGGAGAAATGGTACGCTACAGGGAGTTATCTACCATGGAGCGGCGGGAGAAAGTGCATAGTAAAATACGTAATGATGATGGTCATAATAATAATATGCAATAAAATCAAGAGCATGCGGACTCTAAAAAAATTGTCTTTGAACTGTGCAAACCTTACTGAACAAATATAAATATAGCGTAAAGCTGAGCAGAACAAGGGGAAAGTTCAAGGGGAAGCGTAGAATAGTCTGGCTCAAGATGACTTTCCTTGTCTTTTTTATTTTGAGTGAATGGAATGGAATGCCGTTGAAATCAAGTTTTTGCCTCGCCGTCTCCTTTTATGTTGTAATGCAAGGACCAAGCACAAAGTAATAAAGTCCCTACGGGGTAAACGCTATATGGAATCATTACGTTGCGTTATAAATCTACCTTGAGGAATATACCCGTCGAGACAATAAAATTTCCACATTTTCTCCATTAACTCTTTACTTTATGAAAGATTGCATGAGTGCGTATGAAATGCGACGGTTATATTGAAGTAGGGAGAGTTATACCTTCACCTTTCCTCCCATTCAGGAGGCTGTCACGGACATTTACTAAATGACTATGGACTTAAGGGAATAATGCATTAAAACCGGTATTTATGGTTGCACCAGCTCGTTGTCAAGGAGAATTTTAAAATATTCTAGAGAATTACTACTTTCAAAGTAAGAGTAAATTGTCCAGAAAGGAATCTGCTTATAGTGCAGTCTTTCATTGCCCCAACGAAAAAAGCAGCGAGTAAGTGTATCTTAAAGACCTTCAGTGATCTTCATCTTCTTCATAGTCTAGTTCAACGACCCCAAATTCAATCAGTAAGGAAGGCCGAAATTGTATCGTCAAACTGCACCACATACAAAGAGTAGCTTCTTCTTGGCTTCCTCTTCACGCTAAGACACTTCCTGTATGCTGATTCAAAGTCTCACGCATAGACTCCCTAAAATACAGACAATGAGATAAGGGCGAAGCGTTTCATGACCCTGAGTCATTTGCGAGTAGTAATGTAGTCGCATAGAGCTCCCAAGTTGTTTTATGATATGGGCTTTGGTCCTATTGAAAAAAGAAGTTTGCCCATAATATTACGCACAATAGCATTATAATAAAATATATGGTTGTAGTCTTTGCGGCACCTTGCTCACAAGAGAGACCGTTTTTGGTTAGGCTACCATATCACGGCAATAATTTGGGAGAGGTGTGGGCTAATGATCACGGTAATGGGGCATGGCATTCCATTCCAACTCTATTTTTTTCGACAGACTTCATAAAAGGATCGAGGAGGAAAATGAGGATGGGAAAAAAGAAAATGATAATTTCCTTCAGCCATTTTCATAGAATTTTTTTTGGTAGCATCTCCGTCTTTTTGTTTTTCAAATGAGTCGTTCACTCTCTCTACCAGCCGTTTTATGTTCATCTCGTGCCTATTAGGCAATGTTAGACAAGGTATTTACACGAGTAAGGTATGGCAACGTGCGTCAAACCCGTAAAATTTATAGAAGAACTAGACATTAAACAATTTTTTCGTTTCAAACGAAAGAAATAAGCAGATAGGGAAGTGCCATGGCGTAACAATTTTTTTTGCTGAATTGCCCACTTGGTTTCTTTTCTTTTCTTTGACATCTTGAATCCTCCAGAAAAATACGGAGTGCACACAAGCAAGGTTACCTACAACAAAACTTGGAAAAGAAAGGAGTTGTAAATTTACAATGTACCAACTTGAAGTAGTAAAGAGCTTATATGGCTCGGGGAAGATTGTGCATTTTGGCAAAAAGTGAAAATATCATGCTTTGTTTGCGTTTTCTAGCTCACTGATACACACTCGGAAGAAATTACTTTATGTATCGCTTGCTTATCTCCAGTTTTTGTAGAAACTGAAAGAGTATGTGTTTGTTCCTTCAAAGCATCAATCCATTTAAGCGAAGGCAAGTACAAAAAGAAAGTGAGGGTGAAAGACAGGTGAAATTATTATTTTTTCTTTGAATGAGCTTCATATTACCCACGTAAGCATAATATACGTCAAGTAGTAATGCTAGTGGCCACCGGGAAACAGACTGGATGAAATGGTTAGCAATTATTCTAGCACACTCGATACCCACGGATATTTTTTTGTAAACTATAGACTCCATATCAGTGTCTAGGAGTAATGTGCTAGTAATAGGAAACAATTTTCATAAACAAAATGAAAAGTACACTGCCTATTAGCTTTCATGTCATCCTAACCGACAACTCCATATTCTCGACGATTACTACTTGGTTATACTTCGGCATCAATTTAATTGCAATGTCTAAAAAAACAAGAAAAAAAAACAATCTGGCGATAAATTATCATGCCATGTTCCTGTCCCTTTCGGTTTTATTTTTAAGGGAGCACTACAATCTACAATACCAGAGGAACTTACCTTTCTAAAGCATTTCAGCAGTTGACATTTTCCAATTTTTGTTCGTACAAAGGAAAAGCTTATATGATTTAAGATTTGGAGAAGTCCCAGTAAACATAAGCGTTTTAAAGGGACTGTCAAGGTGAATGAATTGTATGAAATTTTTTCCTTATAAAATTAAATTTTTTCCAATTGCTCCCTTCCGTTTTCCACACACACATATTCCCACTCTGAGTAATTTTCCCTAGGATTGTGTTTCAAAACAGAAAATATTTAGCAGGAAAATACATTTTTTTTGTCTAGCCTCTCCATTTATTTCATCAGAATGATAAAATAGAGTGGATTTAAGAGAAGGAAGAAACTCATTGAATTTTGTTTTTTCCGTAGGACTGGAGGAGATGAAGAGGTCTAAGGAAAAAAAGAGAGAACAAGTAGTTGATGTAAATTGCTTTATCTCCGTCAGCTGTATCCGTTTGTTTCACTAGTTTCCACAATGACTCTTTCTTTCTCTTTCGTAGAGAATGTGTCTGATGTGACTTGGAAACAATCAACCGGAACACGATGCAAATTTATATTTTGGATAGCTAGAATGTATACAGAACAAGATAAAAAGAAAATAAGACTACAAGAAAAGAATGCATCCCATCGCGTACGCTCCTTTTATTATTACCGAAGTGAGTGAGAAAGAGAGAAATTCTCGAAAATGGCGTAACTTTATGCATGTTTTTATAGAAAAATAAAGGAAACAAGGCTGAATGAAAAAAAGGGGAAAGGAACCGAGCAAAAGACTCATCTTCCTTTTCTATTTCCGTTGCATAAATCACTCTTGGCGCTTACACTAAAAAACACACTTTCTAATCTCGCATAGCTCCTTTCAATTCGCACTAAAAACCCTACCGATATTGGGATAACCGTAAGGATAGAAAATAAAATACTACCGTTTGGTCTCACTCCTCCGTAAACACTACAAGAAGGAGACAAAACCCCAAAAACAAAACAATGGGGAAGGGTACGTGGGCAGGAGATCAAGCACGACCTATCTTGGCATGTGCGTACGCCTCCGTAGATTAAGCCATGGTATGGTTTTATTGAAAAAACGAAATAATATTGAGCCTTAAATTTCCTTCGAAATCGAGCAAAGTATAGCTACTCTCATTTCGTGGGTCATTGCATCTCCCGTTACGACGGTTAGTGTACTCCATAACAGGGCAAACATGTTTCAAATGATTTTACTCTCGATCTTTGCTCCACCACTCTGGCTTCAAACGGATTGTAGATTGTTTCTTCCGGGAACGATTCGAATCATATTATCTTGTTGTACTTGATAAGGTAAGTGTACAATCCAATTTAATAAGATTGCTTCCACAGGAGAAACATCTTCAGTTGGAAAAACTGCTAAAAGAAGAAATATTTTGTGAAATTCCTACGCTTTCTAGAGTTCTATGTAAACTCCAATGAAAATCTTTACAATCTATTGCCTTTTCATCTCCAAAGGAGGGAAATTAGCTCAAAATGTCTATGAAAATAATGAGGATGAGGATAACATGATTAAGTAAGGCGAGGCAATTGGATAAAAAAAAATTGGAAAATGTCTTTCCTCAAGTTGGACCAGTTGATTTTGGGGACACTGACGAGACCTTTTCTTCTACCTTTGGCTACGGACCATTGAACTTTTAAGAAGACCCTATCTTGTTTCACCAAGTACCATAACTTCTTGGTGGCTTTTATCATCAGAATAAAAGGAGATAACCCAAAAGAGTGAAAGAATTAGAAAAGATTTTCCTTTCATATTTGCTAATGCCTAAATGTTCTTCTCTAGCCCAAGTACCTGCCATCAACTCCTTATCTATAATTTGGGAGGGTTGAAAGTCAGAATAAAAAGTTTTCTTTAAATAATGATACCATTACCCTATACTCGGCTTCAGTGCAGGTCATATGCTTTCCTGAATTTAAACCTCTTTAGTGTCCTAAATGCACTAGTTTTTCATTTCTTTTTTTAATTCGGAACGAAGCCTCGGTTCTCAAAATGTAGGGTTTTATGTATTGTCCTGTTATTAGCAAATGGCAGGTAAATGTGAAGGCTTGAGATGCACGACCCTAATTTGGTATTGCAGCAATAGTGCCCACTTTTCTACTGACTCCACTCACTGGTGCTCTATATGCAAACATTCTTAAGAAGAAGCTAACGAGAGGGGGAATCAAGTCAACGATCTCAAAGTTAAGAGGAGGGTTGGGAGTGATTTAAATAAACGGCTGTTTTCAAACTTTACGTAAAAACTAGGTCTGTTACAAACTCAGGTATAATGTGGAGCAAGAGCTTAGTTTTTCTTGGAGACTTTTCAATACGTTCGCATTCCAAAGTTAAATACGTACAGATGCAACTGTTTTGCGAGAGGACTGGGGAAAAGTAAAAATACAAATTCCAGCTTTTTTCCATAACTTAAAAAGGAGAAATGCTGATGATCTTATTTTGCTTCGCGTGCGTACTTACAATTCTGATTGCGAATGCCGGAGCAACACGCCATGAAAAGGGCCTCCAACTGACTTAAAATAATATCCTGCGGGAAAGAGGAAGCGCATCATTGCCTTCCTGAACCCTTATGGTGGAGAGAAAGGATGAAATAAAAAGGGCAAGAGAAACTGAAATATGGTGGAAGAACTTGTTCAAGCTGAGCAGTTAAGGAATGTTTGGTAGGATCTAGCCCCTAGTTAAAGAGGCGAAGAGAGATGGAATAGAATACCTTCTGTTCTGTTGCCAAAAAAAGAGGAGTAAAGACATGTGAACTGCATAATGTACCCCAGCGTCTCATACTTAGTTCCCTTTGAATGACTAGTGGCTATAGCCTGAAACGACATGATGGCTCCTTCGAACGATTGGTCGTATACGAGAAGTAATCTTTAAAATTGCTCAGCATTTTATTGAGCTTTAAGCAGAAAAAATGTGCACATGCTTTACTCTAACAAGTAAACAGGCTCAACTCCCTTTGGAGAACGTCATGAAAAATATTGTTAATGGCTAATTCGACCCGTAGTATAGTTAACTTACCAGCAGATGTGTCGTTTTTATTTAATCTATGGCATTTAATTGCCACGATTTTCATCTTCTAATCTACGTTCCCAACCTACCTAGAAACGATATTTCCCATGAAGTTCTGCGAAGAGTGTGAATGCTTACTTGCAAAAGAAAAATATGGCAAGAACCCTTAGAATTTTTGAACGAGAGGAAATTGTTGAGGCATGAACTCTCGCGAGGTAACTTTCAAAACCTTAAATTTTTATTTTAAGGAATCCATTCTGTTCGAATGAAACAGAAGACGTGGAATGAAGAAAACATTTACCAAAAGTATATATTGGTTAGTCGAAATGCAATATAAAATCCGGGGCGAAAACATACCCACATTTCAGCGATACTCTGCCCTCTTCCACTACTAATTAACAATTAGTGCAGTTCTTCCAAGCAACTAGGTTAAAATAAAACAAAATATTTAACTCGCCAATCGTCCACAATCCTCGTTTCTAGGGCAAGTAGGAAACTGTATTTTCCAATGTTTTTATTGAAAAAGCCTTAACTAAGTAGCTTGGTTACGAAGAGGATGATAATCAAAGTTTTAAAAAAGACACTGAAAGAATGATGTTATGACAACCATCGTTTCAAGATATATAATCAGATGCAAGAAGCCAGATGTTTTGCTTACTCTTCCTCCAGAAAAGTTCCTATGTACATGTTTGGGGGAATGTAAGTTAGCTGGAGAAAATATTTAGCTAGCTACTCGGTAATCATGTACAATTTAACTTGGTTTAGGAGTTTGTAAGAAAAAAAATCTTTTTAGTTGCTTCTCCCCAGGCGCAGCTGATGTTCTTCTTCTTTTAACCCATCAAAATGAATTTAATAATTGGAGCGTAGAGTTCTTAATTATTTTGATGCAAATGACATTCGGCTCTTGACTAAAAAATATAAACTTTTCAGTGGAAAACCGTTTTCTCTTAACGTTCCAAAACTCTCGTGAGCCGACATTAAATAAACTTGCAAGAAAACTTTTTTTTCAGACAATGTACATATAGAACTTCATCTAAGTCATCATTTTCGGGTTTTCAAAAAGCAGTTGTTTAGGATATTCCCTTGATTTTTCCCATTTTGGAAAGTTTGTCTGAGGATTTTTTCCAGAGTCTGTGAAAAGACGGTCAAGAAAATGATGTTAGAGTTTATGGTAAAATGATGAGCACGATACGGCGCTTCCCATAAGGTTACATAATCTTAGGGCTTTGAAAGACATCCAGATAAGTAGTTTGAGTTTCGATGAGACACAGATGATAATGAATGTAGACTCTTGAGAATCATCGGAAACTGTAAAGTCTTGAAGCATTCTCTCAGTTCCATTTTATGCAGCTCACCGTTATCACACCCAATCCATTTGAAAACACTTGAGATGCAAAGTCCTGTCAGGTTTAATTAAATCGAATTGATGCAGCGACTAACCACCAACAAACTTTGACTGTCATTAATTGTGCACGGAGCGTTTGAAACTATGCTGTATATTATTTGAGACGAATCTGCAAACCCAAGTGTACAGGAATTTATGAGAATGTTGGTTGGCTAAGAGCTTGAACGTGAGGAAAACCCAGAGCTGAGTGTAAACCAGGTCATAAAGAAATTTCTGGCGGAAAGAGTCCGACAATTTATCCCTTTTGCTTCGTTTCATGATGAGGATTTAACATTGCCAAATTACTTAGCCAGCTAGTTTTCACCAGCAATTCTAAATAAATGGATGGAGATGTGACGTGAAGTGTTTGAATATACGAGGCATTCATGAGTTTCTTCTCATTCTTAACATTCATATGAAACTATAGAGCTCCATGGCGTCTCCTACTTTGAATACCTACCTTCTTTAGTGTATGCGATACACGTAGCAGCGAGATCTGTTTAGCTCTATTTCACCCAATTCCAAAAAGGAACAAAAGCTGGCTGCATATTGCATGGGACTTAGGTAGCCTGTATAGTTCAGCAAGCTCTAAATAAAATAGCGGCGAGATATTATATTGTAGACATTAGGCAATATCTCTTACTTTCAGCTATTAGACATTAAACTGCCTAAGTGCGTTGAACTTTCTCTAAACTGCTAGCCTAGTTAATAGTTTTTTTTAAGTCTCATTTCCCAATCCTAGTTCTAGTTCATTCATTCATTCGCCAATTCCACTTTTCCTCAATTTATTTTTTTCTTTTGGTACAACTTTGTCTTTCCTGAAATGTTATATTCGTACCCAGATTTCAAGATATCGGGTGGGAAGAATGCAAAAGAAAAAGTTTTACTTTGTATTGATTTTGATATGAGAATTTCATAGCAGTTGAAGATTTTCTCTGCATCAATTTCCGGAAGTAGTACACTTCCAAATGTCTGTATATCCATCCTCTTAAAGTTGGGCAAATGTAAGGGGATGACTTTGTCTTTATGCAAATTCTAAATGTTCTGCAGCTCTTTGTACTCCTTTGGTTTGTGACCTTCGACAAATGACTATAGAAAAAAGAATTTACCAAAATTTATGTAATTTTCATTAATCGAAATGGAGTGATTATTTTGCAAATTTATGGCTTGCTCCAATACTTGCATGGATGCCATTTTCCATTCTAATGAGAGCCGTGTTTGTTTGGAAAACATTCTGCGGGGATTTAGCAATCTGCATATGATAATAATACATACAATATACAGTTCCGGAAAAATGTTATCGTGCAGAGCAAAAAACCTATGCAGCGAAGCATA
>JAANSQ010002045.1:0-12997 GCA_036850885.1 Lepidocyrtinus dapeste | reverse complement strand
CAGTTGTTTTTTTTTAAATTTCAAAGTTTTGATATGCATGTAAACATCGTTCTTCGACAATAGTTGACGCTGCATAAATCTCGAGTGTAGGGAATTCATATGAGGTAAATATTTAAATAAGGGATTTTTTCTTTCGGAAAGACTCAAGATTTTAATTCTTGATGTTTAGCTTAAAATTTTCCTAATTTTGTTACACACTGTTCATTAGCATTTACAATAGTGTTTGTTTCTAAAGAAAGCAATAGGATGCGGAGCACAATACTTAATGTACATCTCCATGTTAAGTGGGTACATGTATATTTTTCCCTTTCCTTACTTCGTGATCAATCGCAAGTACATTTCCCACCTAAACAGTAAGATGATTACAGCACGAATGCATTGAAAAGTGTGGCCCGTAAAATTTACTTTCAGTCTTGATGGAAAAGGTGTTCTCGGAGCTTCTAAGAGACTTGAAATTGGCTTTCTCAGACAAATACATATATATCTATAAAAGAGTGCACATAATCCTCCCCCGTTATTGTCAGTACTTGTTCATCCATCACTTGTTCCGTTCCGTTCCAGGAGGAGCGAACGTTGGTTGAGTTTCTGCACGCTGTTGGGTTATGTTCGTACCTTTCTCCTCTCCTCGTTATTTCCAATCGTAGGGAACATGGAAAAAAGGAAATTTCTTACAGTCATAGAGTGCAGTTCAAGTGACTTTCATTCCATAAATTTCCAAGACGAGTGTGATGGTACTTCATATTCAGCATCTTTTCCCCTTCCCATATAGTCGTGTCATTTACATCACTTTACTCTCAAAAATATAAAAGATATGTAGTACGTGTGTGTAGCCTGGCAAGAATAAAAAAGGGAAAAAAGACAGAGAGCGAGTGGTTGCTTTCTCCCTACTCGCCATCAACTGGTAGCAGTTCATTTCTAATTCAGGTCTGCCGTTTTTGAGAGCTTAGCACTTTTCTTTATTTTCTCTCTGTTCAGCAGCCACCACCACTGCTACTCATTCATTTCATTGAAGCTCGTGGAGAACAACTATTGCTTCTTGCAACACGAAATCAACTCACGGACGAAGCAGACCACTTCCACTTTAATTTGTGGCTTGGCTTTATTCTTTTCTCTTGACTTACAACTTCTACCCTGTTCATCACTTCATATCCCTTCATTTACTGAGTTTCCCTCGTCGTTGACGTAGCTCTAGCTCGGGTTTGATTTGCAAATTTCACTTTCTCTCTAAACATACTTAAAACTTTTCTTTTAAGGTACCGTTAAAGTTCCATTTTTTGCAGTATTTCTGCCTTCCTCTGAGTCAAACGCTTGGTTGTACAATGTGGTTCTGTTTGATTTACCTCACAGCTTCTTCAAACTCATCCATCGGCCATCCCCAATACAATTTGTTCTGTTGCCTCAATTTCGCAATGATGGCTTGATTCGACATAAGGGGTAAGATGATACACTTACGCTTTTACTTAAAATTTTGTATTTTGCTTCCGCATGTATGTAAGTTCAGTTACTCAAAACCACACTAAAATACTATTAGCAAAAAATAATTGTCAAAAAGTTTCTGTAATTTTAATCTTCATAAAATATTTTGACACTAAAATGATTATAATGATTTTACTGTCTCGCGCCCATCCCATATCTTTCTCCAAAATGATTTCGTTTCCCAATAAGTTTCTATTATGAAAATGCCTCAGAACGGGAAAATTGTTTGGTTAACTATTTATGTGACATTACATTTACACAATACAAATTCCGGCGGCCATTGGCAATAAAATGACGGAAAATCGACCTAATTTGGTTTGCTGAAATGCGTGGGATTATTTACATTATGTAAAGTAAATTGTCTTGTATTAGATTACAAAAATAGTCTGAATCGAATCTGCATCGAAGATATTTTCTTCCTAAATATTGGTCTTTTGCGAACGTTAAATCTCCGTTTTTCCTTAGCGTGTTTATTTTTGCCCCTGGCAATTCGTAACAAAGCGTAAGAACAAAAAGATGAAGTTCATAACAGGGTCTATTCATACCTACTCATATAAACTCGCTTAGTTCTACTTTAACTTGGTTATGGCACGTCGCTCATGTATGAATTTCACATTTTGCTATTCTATGGTCGAATCTATTGATTTGTCTACCTTTAATGAGCTATCTGGATTTCAAGCAGCGTTTACATAAAGATACAATTAAGGACAGTAAATAAAGCGATTACGTTTAAATATCGTTTACACACGGTTGTTTCCAATTTTTGTTGATCAGCTTAATTTCAGTTTTATTGAAGCAAGAAATCTCACTAATTTTTTCCCGCGTATAGTGACGCTCAATTTAGGCTCTACAAAATCTGATCAAATTAAGTGGATAATGAATGTTTAAAAAACTTTATATCAAAGAAAAGTGAGTAGATTTAACAGGAGCATTTTGATTGGGGAAAGCGTGTGGGAAATCGAATTGAATCCTTTACGCTCTTGTCTCTCCATCCATTTCTATTTACTGCTTCAAAAAAGATGGCCCGTTGAATTACAAAAGTGAACGCGTATGTTTATGTGGTTAACTCAGTAAACAGACTGAATCGAACTATATATTCTCACATTAGCTTAAAAGCACAATAAAATGTTTATTTACTGATTTTACGACACCTCGTGTGACGAAACGTAGAAAAAAAAGGATCTCGGTTCTATCTGCTGATATACAAATAAGTCAAGTGGAAAAAATTTACTAAAGCCATTTAGTTCCCTTGTGAGTCTCAGTTTACTGATGAATAAACGTAATGTCATTGAGAACGGTCACTGTTACGAATACTTGTCTGATCTTTGCTTACAAAATTGAACTGAAATCTTGCAAAGCCTTTTAAAAATGCACTAGTTGGGAGAAAAAGCTCTTATTGAATTACACAAGTTTAACTAGGTAAGCATATCAAATTATTTGGTGACACATGATCAATGGCAAACGCACACTCCATCTCTACTATATGTACATGTATTTTAACGAAGTATGAGCATGGAACCAGTGTAAATTGTTTGTACGTATGGTTATACCGTAGAAATTTTATTTATTGTGGACTGGAGTAGCAAGGGTGAACAAGATGAGTTCCAAGCAACATGTGAAAAAGATTAGCGCAAAAAACGATCGATCTGATTCACACTTTGAACTTTATTCTTGCGATACACTTCACATAACAGCAAACCATTAAGCTATTCTTTTTCGTGTCAGCAAGCTTTTCATGTGAACACTGCTCCTATTCTCGCTTTCAAATCAAGTCTTTTAGCATCTCTATTTAATGATGGCTTCGTTCCTGTGGAACTTTTTTGTCCGTTAGCAGGACGACGAGTAATGTTTAGGTACGCAATAAATTTGAAAAGAAAGAATTCCACCATCATCATCTTTCCAGACTCTATTTTCTGCTCTGCTATTTCTAAAAATCGTAACGACGGCTTGGTATTTTCATCAAAACTCCTTTGTATTTGCTTCCTTAGGAGAGGGAAAGCGAGTCATTTCAGATATGCATGGCATTTAATTTTCTCGCCAATCGTAAAAATGGAACTGACACTTGAGAACTATTATGTACTCGTTCATCTATGGTCTCATCTTCCAAGCCTTTCCCTTTTTCTCTCCAGATATTTTCATTGTGTGCACATGCCTTCTTTTTTCGTAACAGCTCAATTGAAATTTTTCCTCACGTTTTCGTCGTCATACTTTCACTCGATTTTTCTTCCCTTTCTTTGTGCCCACCGTAGTGTGACATGGTTGATTACATAGACACAGGTTTCAAGGATAATGGCTCGAAGGGTGTAATTCTTTTCATGCTCCTTTTTATTATTACTATTAGTTCCACTTTCTCTATCCTTTTATTGTTGAATGATGACTTTCTACCACCAAATTTTTTTTAAAAAAATATTTACGAGTGTGGAAACCGTTAGGGTTTTATATTCACTTTTGTGGTTAAAAAATCAGGAAGTGAAGCCGTCCCATCTTTCAATGGACAATGAGGACTTTTTACAACCATATTAAGAAACAATGATTGCTGTAGAATTCTCATTGTTTGGCAGAACTTTTAAGAACTTTAAATAATGAACGGATCACTAATTAATCTACCAAAATCTCATAAAGGCATTTTATTAATTTCTTCAAGTTTACATTTGTTTTTATGATTCTCACAACAAGGTGGAAGTTTGTATTTTTTAGCTTAATCAATTCAATTATCGCGAGCCATAAAGTATAAAAAATATCTTTCAATTTGTATAAAGGGAAGCATTCAAAGATCTAAAGAAAGCCCGAGAAGAAAACAGCTCTAAAATGATTCGTAGACAATAAAAGAAACAAACTTTTTCAACGAAGCGGAAAAATATCATTGTCATTTTGAGTGACAACGAGACTTACTTCATCTAAAGATGGTGTGCGATATTGACTTGGTACAGACATTTGTCAGGCGTAACTCATAAAAAAATCTGCCATTGTCAGATTCACAAAAAAAACCAAGTAGTAACTCCTATGCACACGACTGTCATTCAGCTTACTTCCTTTTCTTTGACTCATTTGGGAAATAAACCATAGAAGTAAAAGTATCTTCTCTTGAGCAACATTAACTTTGCAGTAATTAGATAAGTTTTGTAGGTGAACCTGGTTGATTCTTCTCTGAACCTATTGTATACCATACAATACTACAGACAAATTACGACGATTATTGTTTTTAGGCTTGTCCTGAACAAAAGATGTGGATGTCAGGGTATTTCAGAGTATCGTTAAGTATTTGTATGTCATCTCACAATATCTACTTTCGTGGCAATATTATCAGCAGCCCTTCAGTGCTCATGTAGCCCACAATTATTGAAAAGAATGGAAACTGTTTGGAAGTACTTTCTGTTCCTCTGCTCACAAGTAGATTTGCTTTTTGTTGGCTCCCTTTCATAAATATATCCAACTACTACTAAATGTCATGGGCTTGTGTTTATGGGCAAAGAAACTCCGAGCGATTTGCTAGAAAAGTGTTTCATGGTTCTATTCATAGAAAAATTGCTGTATTGACAGTGATTAGGAAATTTTCTATCGTAGTTTACGGCTTAATATGATCTTGTCATATCGATAAGATTGACTACGCCTGCACATCCCAAGAAGAGTGGGCGAGAGCAAAAGTTCCAGTTTTTTGTCTTTACTCTTCACTTAGGTATTATAAGATGTTCTGAGTGGGAAAAGTCGCATTTATCACCCAGAATCCAAAATATGTGGACCCTCCGCTACATGATAGCTTGTCGAGAGATTTTTTTTTTCATTTTCTTGACGAGAAGATGGAATTATTTTGTTGGCTGAACATTTCTGCTTTGTATTACTAAAAGCGCTCTAGCGATCGCATGGACTTTTAGGACAACTGAAATGTTTTCCATGAGGAGAAAGAAAGTCAACATGGGATAGAGAAAATGTCAGAAGTTGAGAGAGTATTTTGATTCTTTCCTGAGCATAATTAACTTTTGCCTCATTTTTTTCCGAAATCTTGGAAGATGATCAGATTTTTCGATAGTAGTTCGATACGGAAGAGTTGCTGAACTAGAGATGAGGGACGTGTACCTAATTGATTTTCTTTTGAAATAGCAGGTTATTCACTTTACCATATTATCACGGAGTTGAATCGAATAAGGGTATACCTACCAGCCAATTATCTGAGAGTCTTTTATTAAAAAAGAGTTTTATCTAATAAAACATTAAGCGTTAAAGAGAGCATCCGGTGTAGTAAAGGGTACCAAGAAGCATGATTAACACAAGAAAACCAGACTTTGGTGAAAGTAGTTGTTGTTGGCTTTATTCTAGTGTAAACGAGAACATACCTTTGTATATGCAGTTGTTTCTTGCTGTCAGAGAAATAACCAACCAACCTGTTCCATCACTGCAAATTAACTATACAGAAAAATACATAGACGGAAGATTGGAATAGGAGAAAGGAGATTTCATCGAATTCATTCAAGCAGAATAAAGAGAATAAAAGGAGGCCCAGTAATCGAACCTTTTTGTGACTAAGGACTTTGGAAATCGAGCTCGCATTCATACATACGACTTACCTATAACCAACTGTTTTTTCAAACGAAACTCTTTGCTAAACTACAGAGACATTGTGCTGACGTAATGGAAAGACTACGAGTGACATATTGAAATCTGTATATGGTAAAAAATAAAGCAGTGCAGACATGGATTAGTTTATACGTATTTACTCTGAGCTAGTTGTGGGGAACGGTGTAATTCATTAAAAGGCTTGGTTTCATTGAAAAAAATGCTTTTTTGCAGAAATTTAGTAATTATTATATTTGATGATACTTCGGGGTTGTTTTATTTTCAGAAAGCAGTCATTCGGCAAGGAGGAGGATGATAGAGTTTGGCTGACCAGGAAGGTGGTAGTGGGATTACCACACTACACACAGGGAGATGACGGCGGTTGGGGACGTTATCTCTGGCTGGCCTTGTGCAGCCTGGATAACCGGTTGCAGAGATTCCAGAAAAATCGTTTTGATAATAGTGGCCATCGCACTTCTCCTGGACAATATGCTTTTAACAACCGTTGGTAAGTCAATTTTACTACGCATTTACTTTGCTAATTGCCTAACAACATGATACTTTGACCAGTAAACGTAAAATGTCCTTCATTGAAAAATTAGTAGACAAACCGAACCTAATAATGTACAAGCTTCTGCTGTCTACAACGCAAATATTATTCTTCGCACACGTACCAGAACAATCATACGACTTTACTCAAGTGTATATGAGTTAAGTACTTATGTATGTACCATGATCCTTCGGTGTGGAATGATTTACTTTGTTTTTCGCATGATAAGAAAGCCCTGTAGGTATTTCTTCTATGGGAGGGTCCATTAGTGTTTTAAGCTAGAGCTTTAGGGGATGAGAGAAGCAAACGAGGGGAGAATAGCGATTGAATGAGCGTATTACGTAGAACACCTCCTTTCTCAGGAATGAACTTGTGTGATCCGCTTGAGGAATCGAAACTTGCCAATTTTCATTTTATTACTTAAATTTGTACAACAACACCCACCAGCTATTTTCTTTATAAAACAAATTAATTCCACGATAAAGTGTAGTGTTTGAGTGTTTGTTGTTTATCTTAACGATTCCACTCAAGCCACTGATTCCATCAATGTACCTTTTTCTCCATCGTAACATAGCGCAAGCCATAGCTTTACCCCAAAGATACGTATACCCCTTACGTAAATGAAGATCAAGAGAACTATGTATACCTTCATGACCGTCACTTATACCAAGTTTGTTACTGAAGAATAAACAAATCATCAAGAAAAATGTTATCAAATAAATTAAAGTTATAAAGCCCTTTGCTGAATTTCATGCAAGTTTTTGCTTCTTGGAAAGACAAAAGTAAATCATTAAAGGTACTCAATTGGCATACTTAAATGTATAACCATGAAAAAGTACCAGATCAGCTCGCGGCGTTTGAATTTGGTAGGTTTTAACCTGTCCAAAAAAAAATAACAGGAAGAGGTGGTAATTTCACAGTCTGCTGCCAATTTTTCCTTGATGATTAAAATTGTAATACTAGGGTATTGACGCCACCTGGTTATGACATAATTGAATGAAATCATGTTACATATAATAAGCATGATTTTAACCATTTCATTTGAGCACTGCTATTGCTACATATCTCGGGGTAGCAGTATAGTAGGTATTCTTCACTTGTCAGTTCATCCACTTCAAGTCCCCAGCTTACTGTTTGATTTATGTAAGTAAGCCTATACTGTAAAACAGTAAAGCTGTGCATAAAAATCTAAATGGTGAAAAATCCGACTGGGTTTTACTGCCGTTAAAAGCATTACAAATGAAATTAAGAAATAATCCTAAAGCATTAATCATACTTTTAACTAGTAGGTTTCTACGCAGGAGATACAATTAACTTTGATTTTTTACATAGATTTGTATGCTTTCATTACTAAATACTTATATAATAGTTTGAAAATTAAACCAAGGGGGGATGGTGTGGAACCCTATTCCAGGGATTCTAGTTAAATAAGCGTAATCTTCTCAAAACAGTTGCAGTTACATTACAATGAAGCATTAAGGATAAGGGTATTTATAATTTANCAATACTTGCAACTAATACTTGCATTGATCAGCTGATGATACCGAAGCGCACAGGCAAGTTTTAAACATGACAAAGACAATTATATATATAGATTCTTTGTACATCTCCAGAGTTCCTCTCACCAATGGATTTTTCGTTAGAAAAAGATTCTGGAAACACCATAATTGTTTTAGAAGAAACTAGTCGTACAATTTACTCGCGGAAGTTTGATCTTGACCTTCGAGGGGAGAACTGAGATTGAGGCCAAAGCACCACGTTTGTCATGAGAGGACTTTAATTACACCCGTAAACTGTTCAAGAATTTTGCTTGTAGTTGCTTTCTTTCTTTACGAAAAAATAAATCAACTTTGTTTACTTTTCATTAGGGTTGGATTACATATATTTAATTTGTCTGATTCACTTCGTCCTAGTAACTTTGATTTAGATTGAAGGAACCATACTGAATGCTTGTTTTTTTAGCAGGTCACTTTTCAGGCTGTACACAATTTTACAGCGACGCCTACGTCATTGTCTATCATATTAAAAATTTAAAAGCAACATAAACCTTGCAAAAGCTTCTCAAAGCAGCCAAGCGTAAGGGTTTTTGTCATCAGTAGATCGGTATAATAATGAGGCAGGCATCATGATTCCACACTCGTCGTAACACAATATAAAGTGAAAGTATTAAAGATTCCCTAGAAACCCACAAAACGTTGAATAGAAAGAATCAAGACTCCTCGACATGCACATTTCCTTTGTTGTCTAGCTTTTTTACAGTTGTCTTGTCTCCTTTTGCCGTTGTTGCTACCATATATCTTATAAAAATTCAATGAGGACTGGTGAGGAAGCCAATTCACTAAAGCTACTTTCATAGGTGGAAGTTATTTTGGTGAAAGCATATGTGATATTATACATGTATTCATTACGAAATCTGTGTGACGGTAGCTTACCTTGTAAATAAATTCATGAAATGGGTTGATATTTTGCTACGCTGTACTTCCTAGATTTAGCATTTTATACTGCCTCCCTGATCGCACTCACGAGAGGTATAGGCAATAATATATCTAATCTTCGTATCAGCATCAAAATGCAGCAGTATAAAAGAAACGAAATGGTGTGCTGCTCAATGGTGAATCAATAAAATTTATTGTAGTGTGCTGAATTGATGGGGAAGAATCCCATGAAATGAAGGTAGTGAGCGGAAAGTAAAAAAGACTGAAATACTACCGCTGGAAAAAATCTCACAGAGTTACTCGTACACATGTGTACTGTTTCGAAGAAAAAAGGTGTACGCTGATGTGGTGCAGAATCCTAGATTCGTAAATGCTTTTTCAAAAGTGTGTGAAGTGGAAAGTGTGAAAGTCAAGCGTTTTCAGGCATAAAGAGACCATTTATTCATATGTGTTTATTGTATGAGAGAAAGGAAATACGTATGTTTCATGTTCTGCTACTCTTTGAAAGCCATTTATGTACGTATTCAGACCTTTTGCACTTTTTATAGCAAATCAAAGAGAAAACATTTACCTTCCACTTTCTTTTGACTCGCAGAGTTTGAGAAAATAAGTTGGAAAGTTAGATAAAATGGAAAGTAGATATGCGACTTGGAATAACGACACTTTATAAGGAGACGATATTCTTAGCCGTTTCCATTTATTTTGGGAGTGTAACTAAAACGACGTTGAAAGAAAAGAGGAAGAGAAAGATTCATCTTGGGTGAATAAGAAATAGAGAAAATTAAATTCCATGAAAAATCAATTACAATGATGTCAGATAAAAATGAAAATCTGAAGAACATCCTCGGTTTATCTATCAAATTGGAGATATTATCTATGCTGCTCCTTGAAGTATTGTTTTTTCTCTTTGAAAAAAGGTTAAGTATTAAATGTGATTTGAAAGGATCAACATTCAATAGTTTAATCAAAATGCGATATTATGAAGCTATAAAATGGCAACCAGAATTGATTGCCCGTAGCTTAAATTAAGACCACGAGTTGGTATTCTTGTTTATTGTTCGTCACTCCCATTGTCACTCTTGGCCCTCATACGTCGCTAAAAGTTTAAAAAACCTGGGGATTTGTCTACGTCATCATGAGTATGTAAATATTACAAAATTCGTTGAGGATTGATAATGTCATATCTTTTTACTTGACAATGTCAAAATCTTGAGAATGTGAGTATTTAATGAATTTTATTGACTTGAAAGCGAGGAGTCAAACACGGAGTGTAAAATATTTCTCCGCGGTAGTTCTCCTTAGTATATTAAGAAGCAAAAATATTATGATGGTTGAAGTAATGAATACCGAGCAATAAGCCAACTTTTACAGATCCGCCAATTTATTCCCCTGTTATTTGTGTAAATTTTTGCGTGACGCATTTCGTAGACCCGTCCAGAATTTTCTCGTAAAATTTATCAGGATGCTGAATCGTTATGTGTAAAGAAGGCAAGATCATTTTTATGAGCCATTTTAAATGCACGGGTGAGGAGAAAAGCATGATGAAATGTTATGCTTGCTCCAGCTTACAAATCTAAGCATCCAATCCTCCATATAGCAGATGCTCTGGAAATCTACATGAGTCTCGTCTTTGACTTTTGATGACTGCTTGGATTACTTTTGTATTTATTCGGAGTTGTATCCATTTTTATGTATAGTCATTATCCATGAGGCTAGATCTAGCAGAGTTTTAGCTTCCCCTCAAGGTAATGGAAAAGTTAATAAATGGCTGGAATACAAAAGACAGCAACCTCATTTAGAGGAAAGAGCATCTGCTTCCGCCTGTTCAATGAAACATATCGACTGAACTACTTAAATGTAATTACTTCCGCTGTTTGAAGCACTGAGAAAGGATTTTTACGAGTAAAGTAGAAATAAAAAATTGAGTATGCATTTTGTAAAATCCATTACCTATAAGTATTGTATTATTACCGTCATCTGTATTAGCATCCTGATATCCTATCTATTCAACTTTCACTGTACCATGCAGTGGCATAATGTATGTATGCATGTATATTTCTCCATTTATCCATCATACTTCGAGTTTTTCTAACAGTTTGCTTCCTAATTACAAACGTATTACACTCTCATAATCCTGTTTAATTATTGATTAAGATATACAGGGAAGGATACTGATGAATAAACTTATACGAGAACTTGGGAGTGGATGTAACAACTGCGATTTGGTTTTCGCCTGCTTATATGCCAAACAGTTCAAAAATATCACAAAACTTTCAATTTTTAATGAGAATATAATCCTGATAATAATACTGTAATACCCCTGGAGCGAGTTAGAATTTGAATTTGGCATTGGTGGATAAAGGTAGGAGTCTTGGTTAGGATTTTTTTTGCAACATTAAGTTGTGCGGGAAAAGTCTGTACTTGTAAAATCAGCTCAAACTGTTAAAAGATTCAAATTCTACTTGAGAGGAAAGGTCATAAGAATTATGAATCAGCCGTAGGAATTAAATGGTAACTTTCTAACGCTGCGAAAGTTCATTTTCGGGGGATCGTAAGACCAGCCCTACGTTTCGGGAAAGACTCATGCAGATATAGCGACATGAAGAATCGTAAGAAAAACACGTGACGATTTTGAATAAAGTGATATCAGAAAGATACTCAACTTGTTTAAAAATTGGTCAAAACTGGGCACATGACTTTGGATTCAATGGTACATTCAAAATCGATACATTTAACGTTTTTAATCATGGCCGTCACGTAAATATCCAAACGGTTGTACCTAAACGTTTCTTTCATATGCGAAAACATTTCCACATATAAGAAGGATTGGTGAATAAAATCAGTAAAAGTTAAAAATATGCATACAATTACTTAAGATTTTTCTGTTAGATTCGATTTAATTAAAAAAAACCTCTTTAGCAATAAATTTGGTTAAATAAACTACGCATTTATTGACTTCAAAGGCTAAAAAAATTTCAACAATATTGTATAGTACTATATAATGTTTCAAGTTCACACCATTTCACCACAATCTAGGTTTTGCAATCTTCGGAATTCAAAAATAATTCAGCATTGCGTTGCAAAAGCGGATGTATTACTTTGTTTTTCTTTTGACGCATGTTGCCCCACTGTTTTTGTAACAGTTCAATGCATTCTTTTCTGGGCTTGATAATTGGCTAGTATTCGACAAAAACACTTTCTAAGAATTTGAATCTAATCTAAAGCAGTTATAGAAAGCGTGCTACTCAGAAAGTTTTTATTTGAACCGTTTTCAGTAAAAAAAATGAAGAGAAGACATACGTTTGGGACTTTGAGTGCGAAACAAGACAACTCGAATTTTCATCTTAATTAATGTTTTAAGACAAACGCGTTAGTCATTATTTCTGCAGTTTATTAGCTTATATAAATTATAAATAAATCAAAGAACTTCATTTGGAAGAAGACGAGTATGAGTCTTAAATAAATAGGGTCAGAAGTTGTATAGAGAGAAAGCTTTGGAGCGAATGGAAGAGTTGAACTGAATAAATAAATATTTTTGTTGTCTGTTGATACTAGTACGGAACTAAGTGAAGTAATAAACCAATTTATTTTTCTCAAAGGAGTGGTACTGCCGAAAGTAAGGCTTTGCAGTGTAAAGTACACACCACATTAAAACTTCAATTTCAGTTCACAAACGATTAGTACGCTAGAGGAATGGTCATGACATGTGCCTGACATCCGCCTTTTATTTTGTTGTTTCTCCCCTTCGTGTTTACTTAGATACCTGAAAGTGAAAGTTCTGGAGGCGGTAAGGGAGAAAAGTTATCAGGGTAACTCAAAACGCCATTGCTTTTAAACGTCTTTACCTTACTCGGTTCGGTTTTTCTATTTTTAGTTGTCTCTTTGCTTTGCTTGAGTCAGCTCAAGTGCTCACTCACCATCCTCTCAACAAGTAGATAGGAAGGGAAAAGATTTTTTTTTGTCAATAATACTCGGGCTTCACGGG
>JAANSQ010002044.1:0-12997 GCA_036850885.1 Lepidocyrtinus dapeste | reverse complement strand
AAAAATCTTGAAATAATAGGGAAGCGTACATAACATAATACACCTGACGAGTCTTTTACCTGAAGCTAGACTTGCAGCGTTAAACCCTCTCGTTTCATATGTTAAGTAAGCGTGTTCTGTTAAAACGTTCCTCAGCATTTTTACTCAAACTCTAGAGGGGAACGTACATTTACTATCTATTTACAGGTAAAAATTCTAATTCATATGAGATGTTTGCCGATGGAGAAGGAGTTGGGTGTAAGGGCATCACAACCAAAAAATATCTTGATATCATGATATCATGCAATAATCGTATCGTAGATAGTTATTAGGCAAGACTTATTTTCCAGTCTTGAAAGAGTTTAATAAAAAAGGAGAGAACATGGGTATTATGTGTATGGTTGCCAACAATGCAGCGCTAGAATTTACCTTTACTGAACAAGAAGCAAATTAGCTTATGCATGGCTTTTGCATTATACGGAGATACAATGTACGTCGTTTTTTCCTCCTGTTTCTTCATTCGTTTCGGTATATCTTCTAAGCTGTGTTTGGAATGGATCAGTTTGCAAAAGATGGAAAAAAAATTTAAAATGTTAATTCATGCAGACAAACTCTTGAAACTCTTGATAATGGTCTCTATAGTCTCGACACACTTGGTGTCTTTTTAAAACTCGTATTGTCTGGGCCAGTCTAAGGTACACAAAGACGTCAACAAATCAAAGAAAAAAAAATGCGTGTAGGAATTTTTTAATATTGTGATTTAATAAAGGAAGTCTAGTTTAAGGAAGATTGTCATGAAAGGAAAAAAATATTCGGGAGCAAGATTAAATCTTGTAAGCATTTTGCATTTTCATAACACGGGTTTGGAACTTTGGTAGGTGCCTTTCCTCGTTTGCTATTTTAAAAAATGGAAAGTGATTTATGGTCATAGGCATGGGCATGAAGATGAAGAGCACAGAAAAAAAGTGTTATGGATATATTATATGCTCGCTGGTGTTTTTAATGCAGCTTTTGTCTTTTTTGCGGCCCAGATAATTATGATGTACATGGTTTCAAGATACCTAAATCAAAAAAAAATGAATGGGAGTTCCAACATAAAAATTATCTATATTTTTTATACAACTTGCTTTTTTAACCTTAATGCTTTTGCAAGGGAATTTTTACGGGGAAGTATTTTCATAAATAAATGACGACCTGCTCTTGTGGTTTTGAAGATTGGACAGGAAATGTATTAAGGTAAACCTTTGTAACAAAAAACAAATAATTCTCCTGAAAGGTATAGAAGCTTAGACTTTAGACAGTGGATGGAATGGAGTAATCATAGAGCACTCATACAGTTTATATTAAATACAAACTGGATTTCAATTGTTGCAAAGATACTTACACTGTTCCATTGGCAAGGTAAAGGAGCAAAAACGCTAAAACTGTAGATTTTGATTATGATGAGAATAATTGGGATGAGCATGATGAAATCATCATAATTTTTTGTCCGCTGGACATAATCATAAAGTCGTGCTAGTGAATTACTCCATCTACAGTATTTTTTATTTGGAGATGACTTCCCTCATGTATAAAACAGTTTTTTAGAGCCATACGGTACAATACCTGCTAATTATTTCTGAATTGCATACACAATGTTAGTAAAAATTGCAATAATGAATGCACAGCATACATAAATTCATAAATGAACAGATTTTTTCTAAATTTTCAAGGTTAGATTAGACTTTGGGAGACAAAGGTTGAATTATTCCCCGCTTCCGGAGCAGCTGGAAGATATTTTAGAGATAATAGACGGGAAAAGGAATATGATGCTAATGTTTTTTATGAAGCTGATTCTAATCAGTGATCGTGATCCGTGGTCATCATTTGTTGAGGTAGGTGGACCGATAATTAGGGAACAATATGCCGCAGACAGTGTAACCATTACATTCTATTCCCCTAAAATGATGCGAAACTCGTTCTCCTGAAGATACATGAGATGATCTGCAAATTCTTTGCTATTCACTTCACCTTAATATTATTGGTATTTTTTAGATAGCGTTATCTATCTAACCCACATGAAGTATAGAAAAGTAGCTAGCAACTGTATCAAGCAATCAAGATCTTTTCTATGCGACAAAGAAGACAATGTAATTTTCTACTGAGCAAATAGATTTCTAGGCTCATCCCCTCTCAATTTTCGATATTATGTAATCTAACAGAGCGTCACATTTCCAACCTGAAAGTAACCACGCATTTTTTCATCCCTCTTAAATACTATACTGATTCATGTATGGATGTACCCTACAAACCAGTTTTTCATTAGCCATGACTAAACTGCCTGTGAAAATATGGCGACCAATTTTCCTTCATTATAGATCTATGTAGCACCTTCGTTAAATAACTACTTACCAGCTTCCCTGCCTTCCTGTTACATCATGGTAGAATACCTGCACGCACTTTATTAGCCATGACTAAACTGCCTGTGAAAATATGGCGACCATTTTTCCTTCATTATAGATCTATGTAGCACCTTCGTTAGATAACTACTTACCAGCATACTTACCTACCTTCCTGTTACATGGTAGAATACCTGCACGCACTTCAAGAGTGATTCACTTCTCCCAACACAAACAAACCGCAGAAGTAACATGTATTGAATTCAAGTAAAAAATCAAATTATGACTCATCATCAGTCTGGTCTACATAAAAATCAGCACCAATCTACAGGTTGTGGTCATCCACTTATCGCATGTAACTATTCATTCAGGTCATACCGGACTCTTGCTTTTGAAAAATTGCCGCCCTTAATCCAAACGTGAAAATGTACCTTAGTCAAAGTATCGGAATTTGAGGAAAGCCTAATACCTGCGAACAATTTTCTCAGAAATACATGCAGGTGCAGATAATGTCAATCAATTTTATAAATTATTTCCTTTTTCGTTTCGACATTTTCTCTCGACTAAATTTTTTAACAGATAACGGTAACTTTTCAAAATAAAACGCTCCTTGTAAGTCTTGAATAAGAGCCATGAATGATTTTATTTTCATTTTTGCATTACAAGAGAACAACCTTTATTCAACTAAACAACTAAATTTTTGTCACACAGTATTCCAGAAAAAAAAGAGTTAAACAATTTTATATATTTTTTTCATAACAAGAAAAACGGAAATATTTATTTTTTGATCGTTTGTTTACGAACAACCATGATGTTCCCATATAATCTCGGTTTGCCCCATAACAAAAAAGGAATTGTTTTTCTATCATTTCACTCCTTACAAAGCAGCGGATGGAGCTCTGCCACCCCGCGGAGCAACCCCAGCGCCAGGGCGGAATCGGGAAAGCTGTGCTTCGGCCATGTCACTTCTCTCATTGGCATCATCCAATTCAGCTTGTGCCTTGGAGAACTTGGCGAGATTTAGAGCTGCGATTTCCTCCTGGAGAAAATAAACAAGAAAAGAAAAGTTTGATGAACTGAGCATTATCCACTGAACCATGTCGGGAAGAGATTTTCACTCCTTACAAAGCAGCGGATGGAGCTCTGCCACCCCGCGGAGCAACCCCAGCACCAGGGCGGAATCGGGAAAGCTGTGCTTCAGCCATGTCACTCCTCTCATTTGCATCATCCAATTCAGCTTGTGCCTTGGAGAACTTGGCAAGATTTAGAGCTGCGATTTCCTCCTGGAGAAAATAGACAAGAAAGAAAAGTTTGATGAACTGAGCATTATTCACTGAACCATGTCGGGAAGAGAGATACGTGATAGTAAGTTTAAGTTCATACCGCTTCTTCAATCTGCCTCTTGTAAGTTCTGATCTTTTGTTGCAATTTCTCAACCAGATCTTGCATCTTCTCGTGGTTCTTCCTGTCTTCATCAGCCTGGAACGCAAGTTCTTTGACCCGCCTGTCTGCTTTCCTCATGTTCTTCTGGGCGTCACCATGCCTTCTCTGTTCCAGGTCGAGTTCTTGCTCTAATCCTCGGATCCTATCTTCCAACTTGGCAATAGCCTTCTTGCTTCCCTTGAGAGCTTCATTCTCAGCAATTTCCAGACGCTGTTGGAGCTCCTTAATCTGGCCTTCCATAGCCTTGCGTGCTTTGTCTTGCGACTGAACGAATTCTTGTTCCACTCGCAATTCGTCGGCAAGACGGGCGGCATCGACCATGGCCTTTTTGGCTTTTTCCTCTGAGGACTTGGCTTCATTAAGGATTTCCTCGAGGTCGGTCTAAAAAACGATTCATAAAAAAGATTAAATTTGAATATTTTATTTGAATTATATTTTCAAAATAAAAATAATTTATATTTACATGCAAAGTTTCAAGTTCTGCCTCCAATTTCCTCTTTATTCCGGCGAGGGTTGAAACTTGGCTGGAAATGTCATTGTGGTGTTCTCTGGAGTTACCCAATTCTCCTTCCGCTATTCTCCTTGCTCGTTCTGCTTGTTCCCCTAGTGTTCTAGACTCTTCCAGCTCGTTTGATAGGGCATGTGCTCTCCTCTCGGCGATACCGTACTCCTCTCGGGCTTCATCATGCGCTCTGGTCTCCTCCTCCAAGTTGGTCTGGCACTCCTTAATTTGCTGAATGTACCTCTTGATTGTCTTCTGTGCTTCAGCATTTGATTTGTTAGCGTGATCCAGGGCAATTTCCAATTCATTGATATCAGACTCAAGCTTCTTCTTCATTTTAAGGGCTTCCGTTTTTCCATTAGCTTCGGCTTCTAAACTGGCCTGAAAACAAACAAATTTTTTTTAAATAGAAGGCTGGATCCCCTAAGATACATATATTAAATTTTATAAATTAGAGTTAACTTACTTGCATAGAATCCAAAGTTCGCTGGTAGTTCTTGCGGGTATTTTCAAACTCTTCTTCCTTCTCCTGGATCCTACGATCAATTTCCTGCCTAACTTGGCTAAGTTCAAGTTGAACTCTCAAGACCTTATTCTCTTCTTGCTCTAGAGCTGCCTCAGCTTCTTCCAACGCTGCCTGAAGCTCATCCTTTTCAATTTGGATCCTGTTCTTTGCCTTTTCCAACTCGTGGACATTTCGGCCACCCTAAATTATAATTTGTCATATTTTGAAACAATACATGAATATTAAAATTATTTCAAAACTTTTACCTCGCTGATTTGGTCCAATAAATCCTTAATCTCCTCTCCGAGGTTCTTGTTCTCCCTCTGAGCTATTTCAATCTGCTCGCAGGTCTCCTACAGGTAAAAATAGAACCAATAATTAATTTCATATTTTGATATGCAAAACCTATTTTTAATGAATTATCGCGTGACTTACTTCATGTAACGCTTTCGTTCAATAAATCCTTAATCTCCTCTCCGAGGTTCTTGTTCTCCCTCTGGGCTATTTCAATCTGCTCGCAGGTCTCCTACAGGAAAAAAATAGAACCAATAATTTATTTCATATTTTGAAATGCAAAACCTATTTTTAATGAATTATCGCGTGACTTACTTCATGTAACGCTTTCGTCCGCATAAGGTCAGTTGAATAGTTTCGGGCTTCCTTCCTTGAGGCATCTAGTTCTGCAGTTAAGTCATTCACCTTGGACTTTCCATTCTCCTAGGATCTTGTCGTAATAGGTTTGTTTCTTCTCCATTTGAGCAACTGCAAACAATAAATTCATTCATTTAAAATTCATTCATTCAAGCCTATCAATTAAAATGTAGTTTTGTAATAATTAAGGCAACTTACCAAGAGTGCGAGATCTATCAGCTTCTGCGGCCTAAAGATTACAAGGTAGAACATATTCTATTAATTTACTCAATTCATTTTAAATTATAATAGATTATCATTAGCTCTCACCATATCTTCCAGTTGGGTACTCAACCTCTGCTTGATCTTCTCCATCGAAACAGCTTTTTGGTTCAGGGATTCAATAGTCTCCTCTGCTTCTTGCAGACGGGCAGTGAGTTTTTGCCTATGGGGCGAAGCAAGACAAGTGTCAAGATTTGTACCTTTCAACATTTTAGTAAAATTCAAACTATTTTTAAGCTTACTTGGCCTGCTCCAACTCTTCAATCCTGGCCAGTCCTTCACTTTCATACTTGGCTCGGTAAAGCTGTGCCTCTGAGGTTAAGAAAAGTTTGAAAAGGTCAATGAAGGTTAATAAATATTAACTAGGACTAATATTTTCAGAATGTAATTTTAAGTTTACCTGCGTTTGCCTTTGAAATTTGCTTCTGGATCTCAGATTTTCCTTCATAGATTTCATCTAATTGTTCTCTCAATGTGTCCAAATCGTGCTCAACATTTCTAGAATAAAAATTTAATTAATTTTTGAATACTTGGTGATCCAGTTTAAGCGGTAATCACCTATTTACCTAAATTTCCCAAGGAGGGTTGCCCTTTCTCGAGCTTCCTCATCAGCCATCCTCTTGGTATCTTCCAATTGAGTGGCCAAGGAAACTTTAAGCTTACCAAGCTGAGAAATCTGGCTCTCTGCTTCTTCAATCTGTCTGGTCATGTCTTCATTGTCCATCTAAAAAAACAAATGATTTTATTGAATAATTTCCGTATTGAAGTATTTGAGATTGGTTTATCTCCACAATATTGATTCATTTTACCGTCATCTTCTTCTTCGCCTGGTCGACTTCAGCAAGCTGTCTGGTGACTTGCTCGTACTTGTTCTGAATTTCTTGAATCTGAGCTTGGAGATGTTTTCCAAGTTTGATGTTTCCAGCCTTCTCGTTAGTAACGTGATCCATGGCTGCCCTCAAGTCGTTCAATTCCGTATTAGCCGAATTCCTGTCTTTCTCCGCCTTTGCCTTCATCTTGTTCAAGTTATCAATTTGCTCAGCCATTTCTGCAACAGCGTCATTATGCCTTTTCCTGACGCTGGCCATTGCTGCCTCATGTTGAATATTGGATTCTTCAACATCCCGGCGAAGTTTCGAAAGTTCTGATTCCCGCTTCTTGTTAAGCTCAATCTGGGCGCTTGTAACTCCTCCCGCTTCCTCAAGCTTCGATCCTAAAAAATTGCAGGGTTAAAATAAAAATTATTCTGATTAAAACCGTAATTCGAAGACTAGTCAGCAAGTGTATTTAATTTACCCAATTCTTCCAACTCCTTTGCCAAATCAGCCCTTTGTTTGGAGGCCTTTGCTCTAGCTTGTCTCTCCACTTCTAGCTCTTCCTCCAATTCTTCGATTCTTGATTGCAGTTCTTTGATTTGTCTCTGCAACTTGGAAATAAGAGAGTTTTCCTCTTCCATCTTGGCACTGATGCTGGAGATTTCTTTGTCTTTCCTCTGGATAGCTTGCTCAAGCTCCTTCTTGTTCCTTTCAAGATCAGCTAAAGCTTCTTGGTTCAATTTGAGGTCTCCTTCTACCTTGTTCTTGGATTTTTCAATGTCGCAGCGCACCTTTCATTTGAAAAGTTATGATTAGCTAATGAATTCAGATTCATATTTTTATCAATGGCTTATCAATTGGAAAAAGCATACCTTCTTTTCTCGCTCCAGGGAATCTTCCAATTCATCCATTGCCCGTTCAAGTTTCGTTTTGACCTGATAAGCAAAGTATTTGAATTCAAAGTCGTAAATTGCCGTTATAAATTAAGGTGAATATGAACAAACCTTGTTAAGATGGTTCAGCTTATCTTCTTGGGCTTGGCAATCCTCCGCAGTCCTCTTCAACACTTCTTGTAAAGCCTTCTTTTCCTTTTGTTGTTTGGCGATGAGCTCTTCTTGGTGGGCCAATTCGGTCTTAAGGTTATCAATTTGTTGGGCCTTACTCTGAGTCTCAGACTCAATAGTTTGAAGTCTGTTGTTGCTCTCTTCCAGCTCGGACTTGATGGTGTTAACTTCATGTTCCAGTTTCTTCTTTTGTTGTTGAAGCTGTTGTCTAGCTTCTTCTTCTTGGCTTAGCCTGTTGTTCATATCATTAACCTGGTTATCCAAATCCTGCTTGGCTTGTTGCAACCTCTGAATCTTATCTCCAAAGTCGGATCCAAGAGCCTGGAGCTCATCAAGCTGTTTCTTAACATTGTCCTTTTCCTTGGTAAGTTTCTGGGTCTTGATCTCAATCGCTCTACGGGAAGCCTCCTCATTTTCCGCCTCTTCAGTGGCTTTGGCGAGTTTCTCCTCAAATTTCTTGATCTCATCAGCAATACAGACAACCTTAAGGGTAGGCTTAAGGATCTTCCAGAGGGACCACCATGGCCAGCAACGGAGCTTAACGTAACTTCTCAGCGATCGCTGTACTACCTCAAGGGCTAACCTTTGTTGCTTCAATGGTCTGTACTTCTTCTTTACAAGGAAGTTCCTGCGGGAATGAGAGGATTTCATTTATCATTGCAAGTTTAAAGAAAGACTCGAATGTACCTAGATTGGGTGAAGTTTCAAGAAACTTCCTACTTTTAAATTTTACTAATCCAATTTCACCTGATTCGACTCTGCATCCAAATGATGATCTTGCCGATCTTGTCATCACGCATCTCTTCCATCTCACCTAAAACTCCAGCTCGGAAGAATACCTTAGTATGACCCACTCGCCATTTGTCGGGTTCCAGACCGATGTGTTCAAAACAAGCAATGGCAATCCTATAATTAAAAAACAAACCATGAAAGTGGAAAAGGAAATGCAAAGATGTCGTCATGAATGAAATTAATTAAATAAATATAAGTAATCGGAGTAATTTGCAAAAAAAGTCATACTTTTTATCTTCCTTAGCCTCTGCCATTTGCTTTCCGGCTAAAATGGAGTATCTGTAAAATGTCAGAGATCAAATACCATCATTAATCAAGTTGTTTTAAATAAACAAACTGAAATTTAAGAAATCAGCCATTTTTTTTACCGGAAAACAAAGTCCGAGTATGCCATTCTGTTGGGGAATCCCTTTCGGCAAATACGGATACCTTCAAGCACACCGTTACAGGTGAGCTGGTGCATAACCAAGTGAGAATCAATGAGTCCGGGTGTCTTGACCTGTTTCAAATAGTAAAAAAAGTAATAAGTTAAATACAGCCCAACGACTTTACAGAAGTGATATTTTCCGATCTATTAACCTCGTTGGGAATGATGCAACGAATGAAATGGGGATGAGTAGCTCTCAGAGTTGTCATCAAGTTGTTCAATTGCTCCTAAAAGAATGCATGAAAAATTAGCCACATCCACATGAGATATCTGGCCGGGTCAAAGACAAAACGGTAACATATTGTTTAGTTTGCTATATCTAAGGACAAAGTAGTCAGTGACAAAAAACTGGATGGATTTTGGGTTCACGTGCTGGTACAATAATACACTTATCTATACAGATTGAAATTATACCCTTTAGTCTACATTGAGGGCTAGATACTAATTTTGTACAGAAACCTAAAGATTGACCGTCATTTAGATCATTTTTGAGAAAGAGTTTAAACACGGACACAAAGACAGAGAGAAAAAATGATTTTGAGATTAACCCGATAAGAAGAGGAAACAGTACTGAACCCACTGCCCTTTTTGCCTTTGCCACCTGAAAGAAAGCACGTAACATTTTCACAAATCATTTTTCGTCCACTCCTTAAGTCCATCTTCATTCAGGGCAGTTTTACTTAGGACTCACAAGGAGGAAAAAAATGGAGAAAAAGCGTTCGACCGGGGTTTTTACATTCACTCTAAAAAATTATCCAAGGGGTACCAGATACCAACATGATAAGAGTAAACGTTCATAGCAGAGCATAGCAGAATAAATAGTTTTATCAAATAAAATGTTGCATTTGGGGTTGGTTCAGAAGGGGATAGTCCAAGGGGAAAGTAATACATCAACCGGTAATACGTATACAGATCAAGTCAATTACTCGTTCCAAGGGTACAAGATTTAAAGGTTCAAAGTAATTAAGATAAGGTGAATGGTGAAATAATAATTTTTTTCGGAGATTTGGATGGATTTTACATTTGGCACTCCATGCATTGTTCGGGGCAGAAAAGGGTTCCATTTGAAAACAAAGTTAACTAATTTTTTTACTTTTTATGATTTACTTCTGATTGAATGACGATTGTACGAGATTCCCCTTCATTTTTTTGGCTGAGACAATACGATTTTACACTGCATTTCATGAAATTCCATTGGAGAAAAATTTTGCTTCTTTAGATGATCAAAAATTAGTTTTTTTATATTAAAATATTTCATGAAAATACGAACCTTTGCCTCCAGCATCGGCTCCGCCTGATTGCCCCGGGTGATCAGCAAAGATCTCCAGGACCAGTTTGTTGGTTCCCTTTTTGTAGAGATCTACAACGGTATCGTTCAACGGATCTTTGTTCTTTTCAAGCCATGCGGTGATGTTGTAAGGTACCTGATATAAAGTATTTAATTGAATTTCAAACTGTAATATACACATTTTTAAACGAATCTCGGTAAACTTTCTTTGTTTCATACCGTTCCGGCATAATGCACGCAAGCAAAGTGAGCTTCGGCCTGTCCAGGCTTTGGTGGTTTAGGCTTAATGTAGCAAGTAGTCTTTCCAAGTAAGTTGGAGTTTAGCTTGTCGATGAATCTTTATGAGAAAGCAAGAAATGAATATTCAGGTAATCAGGTAATAAGATTAATTCGATTAATATTGAATACGTACGTCTGATCAGTAGCTTTGGGGAACATAGACTCTTCCTCAAGAATGGAGAATACTCCCATGGGCTGTTCAAAGTAATTCATTTCAAATTAACTAATTTGATTCTTAAGATTTAGCTTTTAGGATTTCCTAATATCCGTATTTTTCTCACCCTTTCCATCATGTCGATACAGGCCTAATGATGACAAAAGTTTTCATTACAATATCACCAAGACAATAATTTTTGGACTTGTTATTTTATATCTTATTGTTATTATAAGCCTCAGTCCCTTACCTGCAAGTCCATACCAAAATCCTCAAAGATCCAGTCCAAACCTTCACGCTTGTACTCCTCTTGCTCAAGAACAAACATGTGGTGGTTAAAAAACTGCTGGAGCTTTTCATTCGTAAAGTTGATGCAAAGCTGCTCAAACCCGTTGAACTGAAAAGAAAATAAAATCATTAATTACCCACCGTGCAATTTAAAAGTAAGAATTTCAACAAACTTTAATGCACTTTACTAACTAACATCGAAAATTTCGAAACCGGCGATATCCAATACACCAATGAAATGCTGCCTCTTTTGTTTTGTGTCCAAAGTCTCGTTACATTTCTTCACGAGGAACTTGAACAACCTATCAAAAACAGCTTTTGCCATGGCTCCCACAGCGTACAAACATTGATTCACATTCTGGCCCTTCACAACAAACTCAGTTCCGACCTTGATCCTTGGCTTCACAAAGGCAGTGTACAATTGCTCGCCATCTACTCCAAGAAGCTTTGCAGTACAATCTCCAGCCTAGTAATATGTAATATAGGTAAATTGTAATTTAGAACAATGAAAATTACTGTAGTAAACAGGCAGTTAATTGTTTATTTTAACCTCCGGGTTATCAGGTTGCGCCTGCTCCTCTCGACCCTGTTGTTTGAACTTCAGCTCACCCATGTACATTACAGCGGCAGTGATTTTATAAACATTGACTCGCTCTTCCTCACTAAAGTTGAGCACCTCGAAAGCAATCTTTAAATTTTGTTTTTAAAAATGCTAAAAAGTTAATTTCATTATTAACTAATTCATTTAATGGTTTTTGGTTTGTTAACGTACATGAGTTTGTTCCAACTCAGCTCCATCATCCACATTAGGAATTGTGGTTTTACCCTGAGACACGAAATGGTAGTCATGAATATCTTTGCTCAACAATAAAGTTTCTCTCAAGCCTGGCACAGATCCAGACATAATTTGATAGAAAATGTGATAGGAACGCTCAAGAGGCTGTTGTGAGATGACTCGAGCCTTTTCCAGCAAATCTATTAGGAAAGAAGGAGTCATTCGAAATTTCATAAATCTGTCACGCATGTCATACAAAAGGCATTTTAAAAGATGGAAATCTTTAAAAGAAAAATGTTTCCATTACATGTTTCAATATCAGCACCAGCAAGCTTTCCAGTTGGTCCAAAATGAATACGAATGAATTTACCGAAACGTGAAGAGTTGTCGTTACGCGTTGTCTTTGCATTACCAAAAGCTTCCAAGACGGGATTTGTCTGCACAATTTGGTCCTCAAGAGAAATCTATAGGAGAAGCATAATAAAAGAAAATGGTTCATTCGTAACTCTTTCAACGCAGCTTTATATCCGACTTTGATTAGATTTGTTTATATTATCTCATACCTTCTTCTCTTCACCAGGCTTGCCAGACGCACCCACGCTGGCAAAGTAGGCAATTACCTTCTTGGTGTTCTCAGTTTTCCCTGCACCAGACTCACCAGTAATCAGAATAGACTGATTGTTGTGGTCTATTCATTTTTAAAATTTATAATTAGTCATAATCATAATCATAATGAATTCTATTTTCAATTTGTCATGGCTATTTACTGGTCATCATTTCTGAGTATGCCCCATCAGAAATAGCGAAAATATGTGGAGGAACTTCATTCCTCCTCTTTCCGTGGTAGATTTTCATCGCACGGGCGGTATAAATTGGATACCGCTTGTATGGATTAATGGCGACGCAGAAAAGGCCAGAGTAAGTCTGCAAATACATTAAAATATATAATAGTCATAATACCTGAATTAATCCCGACGATGATTGAAAACCATGGGATTTTCATTTTACGACTTAAGCACGCTAATTACTCATTATATTACAATATTAGTGTAGATTTATCAAAGCCCTGGTATATTAACATGATTTTAAGTGAATATATTATGCTACAAACTGTAAAGGCTTTCCTCACTTTGCATGGTTTATCCCAAGAAGCACCCTAAAAAATTGGCGTTCGTGCCAAGTACTAAAAATAACTTTCATCTCTCATTCTCCCTTCATAATATTTTTGCTGATGTGAGTGAAGCAGCTTGCGTTGGAGGAGGACATGCCTGCAGAAAACCCATCTTTCATAAAAAAAAATTCGACTAGGCAAAATAGACATTCGGATGGAAAACCGAGACTGTAAATGTTACTCTGATACTGCTCAACTGCTCTAAAGTATTTTTTACATAAAAAA
>JAANSQ010002043.1:0-12999 GCA_036850885.1 Lepidocyrtinus dapeste | reverse complement strand
CCTCAAATTACTAATTATTTAATCGTGCTTCAAATGCGACCAAAATGGAGAATGTTTAGCCGGCTGGATTATTTTCTTCGAATAAAATATCCAGTTGGTCATATGCAACTAAACCTTTCATCTTTTCACAGCAGGGTCTTCAACACAAAATGCAAATCGTACGATTTGCCATAAAAACCTTATTATCCTTCATACCAACTACAACGTCGGACTAAACCAAACCTGGTACGATGGACTAACTACATAAAGTATATATGCGATTTGTTAAATAACCTTGAAAGTTTCATTGACCAAGGAAGCTTTGGCTAACGACTGATGCATATTCTTTAATCTTTGGGCAATTTATCGCTTCTTGGCGCTACAACGTTTAAGCAAAACTAATTTAATTTGTATAATAGCACCGTGCAATTTGAATGAGGTCTGTGGTAAGCCAATTATGTGGTTGATAATGCTAATCGATTATTTAAGTATCTACCATTCTTTAGTATAAGGAACTCACCGATCGTTTTCATCAAGCCAAGATAAGTTTAAATGAGGCGAGAATAAAACCTTGAGAAGAAATCATATTAACAATTCACATTGATAGTTTTGGTCATTTCATTTCATGGCCGTAGGCTCGCGGGTCCACTTGTATTTAATAAGGCTAATCCAAATCGTGAGACTTTTGATCTGTCGAAATGAAATGAAGTAATTTTTGCTATTGGGTAAACTGAGAATAATTTTCCTATTGTTTCCTGCAGGGCGATCAGTATACTTACATACACATGCAAACTGAGAATGTACATGTAAATTAAAGTAATTGCAAATTATGATGTATTCGCTTTCTAAAAAGGTCAGCGAGTAACTTGCCAGGTCAATATAAAAATCTGGAACTGTATGACGGGGTTCGTATTGTTTGCGCTTAGTATCCGACACAATTTCTTGTTTTATTAAAATTATTAAATAAAAACGATGGTTCCTAATGTTATCAAAGCTATAGCTCGCTTGGGAAAACGTCTACTCTTAACTAACCTATTCTTAAATACTCAATTCTAGTAAAAAACAGCAAAGAGCAAATGAAAAACTAAACAGATGAAGCTATCAAACCTCGATTTTTGAGAGATTGAAAAATTAATCATTGTCAGCAGTGGAGCATAAAACCAGCCAGATTAAAATGAAAATAACCAACAATAACGTCGAAGATGTGGTATTATTCGTACTTTGTAATCCACAGAGTATGGGAAAGGTAGACCAATTTATTTAGTGACGCGTGACAAAACTAATAAGCCAACCTTACGACAAAAAACAATGTATATTTAAATAGAAGTAAAGAGGCCACTGTATACTGTCATCTAGACAAATAAAAGCATTCATCTTCAATTCCCCAAAGAATCAAACCATTCATTTAAGAATAAACGTTGCTGTTAGAAATAATGATTGAATAAGTAATAACATTTGGAAAATATTCAATTAAGTTCATAGTTCTATAGCATTCTCTTACAATGAGATTAATTAATACAAGCAAATGTATATTTATTATTCATGCATGACATCATATCGTACAAGATTACTAGTTACTTCTAGCATCATTTAAATCATTAATTAAGACTGCAAACAGGATATTCATAAAGTAAGGGTAAGTCAATACCTATCCAATAATATTTTACACACATTTCAACATATTTTAAAAGAGTTGATCGCAGTGAGCTTACACAACACAAAATTTGGTTACAACTGGGAAAATCTGAATACTAAAAAATGCAAAAAAATGTTTTGTGCCTTAAACAACGCGACGGACTTCAAAAAATCGTTTTAAATAGTACACTTGGCCGACCGTCATAGCAACCAGAACGACAGCTTCAAAAAACGACCACATAACGACCCGGGAATTAGTTGATTCGTTGATTTTTCGGTGGATCTTATCACGTACTTCCATGTATTCCTGTTCGTGCTTCACTCCGACGAGAGCGGTGGACAGTTCCTTGATCATATCGGATAATTTGTTGGGGTGGACTGCAGTTCCATTAAATAAGAAAGAAAAAGTTGAATTATTACAGTCAAAGGTACATCTCTTTGTTAATTCTCATTATTCACATTAACTTTAATTACCATCTCCTTCGGCACCCGCTGCTTGAGGTTCACCCACATCCATAGAAAACATTACGCCTTTGGGAGTCATGGTGGACATCTTGTTACTAAAACAGTAGGTATAGGCTCCAGTCTTTGCGGCTGCAAAAGTAATTTTGCCGTTACTTTCACGTTCTCTGGAAATCACTTCCTCTCCATCCGGTCCAGTGACTCTGACATCGATGTCTAAAAATCCTCCTTCAATTACTTCAAAAGTCAGTCCTACGAAAAAAAATCAAAACTTAAATTATTAATCATTTTAAAATTTGACAAAAAATGCAAGAATCGTTCTTCAATCATCATCCAATCAATCTTCGATGATCAACAGTAAAATAGTATGAAAAACATTCAAATTATGCTTAATCAATCCAGGACCCACATGTTCTGCACACGGATTGAAAATATATTTACTCTTTAATTACCTAGTTTCGTTCCATTTTGCACACGGTCGAAGAAACACTCCTCAGCGTGAGCATCCACACTTATAAAATATGGAAGACTGAAGTGGAACACTGAAAAAAGGACAGACAGCAGCAAGCATATACGTCCTAAGCCCTTCATTTTTCCTTAATTAAAGTGAATCAGCCAGTCAAACCAATAACTACTAAATTTTGAAAACACTTTCTCCTCCTTCACGACAGCATACGACCGGATAGAAACTTTCTTAAGGCCAGCCAAAGTTGGTAGCAGGCAAACATTTAAAAACAACACCAGCTTTAAATTAAATCATGTGGCTTTAAGTAAAGATTGTAAACATCAATTAATCTATTGAAATTGCCCAGACACCATTGTCAAGAGTTGTTGACAATATCAAGGCTTCTCGGAATGATTCTTAGAAAGTTCATTTCTCTAATATCTCTCAATATGTTTGAAAATGAGAGTATTATACGGCAATTGGTACTGACTTGACTAACAAGATTCCGACTACACCATATTTGAATTTACCGCCCTGTCTGTCCACATCACACAGTAGTAAAAGTAAAATATTATATCTTGCTGTAGCCTAAATGCCTTACTTTGCTACGCTTTGCTGCCTTTATATGGTTATGGTTGGTTTTTGATTCACTCCGTCCATATCCTTCTGTAAGTTCCGTAGATGTATGTATGTACATTAGTAGGTAGGTACACCCAATTGAACTTGATCTGTCTTTGTTCAAACCGTTGCGTTGCTTTACTTGCATGGACGAAAATGTATTGTTAAAATGAATTCTACCTGTTTAGATGGTTGCTATTGCTGGGCATTGTGCTTACTTTTTTGTAAAGCATTCATGAGGCCAAAACATAAAAAAAAGAAGATTAAAGGAAGGTTAAGTTTAAACAAATTTACTTGACACTGACCGTTGACTGCTCACCTTTGTCACTCGTTGCAGTTTTGTATAAATACGAAGCAGTGTCAACAAAGGGGTTTAGCAGTTATAACATCGCATATCATCAAAACTTTATTGTTTCAATCTGCATTTGGTTTTTGAGTAACTCAATGCATAAATTACTACGTTGACTGTAACGGTCTTGTCTGGCATACTTGTGAATCACGAGACGTGATTTGAATTCTGTGTTAGGTTAGGTTAATCATCTTTCCAGTTTCGAATTGGCTTTAACGCCAATATCTAGTAAAAAAACGTCAGGTAGTGCAACAATTCCTCGTTACATGAGACAAAATTATTAGATGACGTACGAAAGTACAACATATATATATATGTTACCTATAAAAAGATTAATTTGCAGACAAGTAATATGAGAAATGTATGCATTACGTTTCGCTTACTTGTTAATGTATTTTGGCATATTTTTATACCGAGGCAGGAGGAAGAATCTCGGTCTTGTATACAAACCTGTATACAAGTATGTGACTCAGTTGTTGCCTTTGGCTGGCAGCACAGCAGCTGGTAGTTTTGCAGAACTTTTTTTATGTTAGCTGTTGCTTTACTCCGTTAGAAGGAGAATTGGTTTCATCAACAACGCAACAGTTCTTTTGTTTATTCTGTTTTATAGTTATTTATTTATTGCTTTTATTATTGCGATCAATTTACTTACTTTGATACACATTTTGTTGTGTCCCACCTACATCAAATTTAAGCTTAGTTTTTGTTTGGTCTCGTTGAATCAAGAGTACGGGTCATCCAACAGATTTGAATCTACGGACTTTGATTTTGGTAACCAATTCAATTCAAAAGTTACACTTATTATTCGTTGCTGGGCTCAAGACCAGATGACTGGTTGACATTAAAGTATCACTGTACCATCTGTCTCATCTCATTTTGTAAGTGTAAGTCTATGACATAAGTCTCTTAATTGAATATGTAATTATTAATCCCATCATGCAGAATTTTTGTTGTGGTTAAAATACTACAAAATTTGCTTAATGAAAGTTTCACGCCAACGGTATAACATCATTTGTTACTGCGAAATATTGTCTACTGTTACCAAGTAAAAAGATGACAGAATGACTTTAGTGGTAGAGAGGGGTTTAGTCGTTTAGTTTTGGTATTTTGCAAAATTTTGTCAAAATTTAAATAATTTTTGTGTTGTCAGCGCATATGTTGTATTAGATGAACACAAAGCAATACAACAAACGAGAGAAACTTTTAATGAAATAAAATAAAAAGTTCCAATGTTAATGTCATCAAATGTGGGTTGTATTGATTTTCCAGTAATTATCAGTATTTGTTCTCTTCCAGATATATTTAGGTGAAGTACGTACTGGCCACCTGTGATTGAAGAGATGGCAGATAAGTGAGTGTATTGTTCTTGACTCCTAATATACAAATCAATTTATAGCGTTTGAAATCATATTGAGTCGAGTTGCATTTTGGTTTATTAATGATTTAGAGCGGAGGAAACCAAGACTGGCGAGGCTCCCCCCTCAACCTCTAAGGCGTCTACTCCATCTTCTGACAAGGCACCCACACCGTCCACTAATCCCGCTGCTGATAACCTCTCTGATCAAGATGAGGAGATTACTTTGGGAGCTGCTGTTGCTGGTTTTTCTAGTTGGTTTAGTACCACATTTTCCTCAGCCAAAGAGAAATCAACGGAAATGTTACAGTATTTGAAGCAAGATTTCAATGAATTTTCTGAGACCGTGAGCGAGGCTTCCAAGGATTTGAAGGATAAGTTGAAGCTAGAGGACACGGCCAAGTCTGCAGTCCAAACTGTTGCTTCCAAGGCAAGCATTGTGCTGGATCAAATGTCTACCATTTTTGGAGTTGGTCCAGAAGATGATGATGAGACAATTATAATGGGTGGCGCAGGTCCCGAGGTTGATCGTGTTAAGGTAAATTTACTTGCAAAAAATAATGCTTTTAAGTATTCTTTTTTTCGAGAAATACATATTAATGGATTTCCTGGATACTCACAGGCCAAGATCTATTCTTTGGCGGTGGAGGAAAACTTGTTTCTAAAAGATCCTGCAGATATTAAGGCTTATGAGAATTGGATGCTTACGTTTGACTTGGAGAAGAAGAACGACGAAATGGCTGACCTCCTTGCATCTAACCCACATCTTCAACTCCAGTATGCACAATTGGTTCCAAACAAAGTGTCACACTTGGTCTTTTGGCATCGCTTTTACTACAGGATACATGAACTCAATATTGCCGAGCAAGAGATTTCTCGTAAGCATTTAGCAAAAAAAGCTGCATCAGATGCTGACCAGTTGGACGTATGTACAAACCGAAATGATGATCAATCCCCTGGTAAGGATTTAAATCATACTTTCGTAAATTATTTTTCCAACTCCATGATTGTCTTCCTCAACTAAACATACTTACATAAAACTTTAACTATCAGCAGGATCCGACGTGGTGGATATTTCTGAAGAAGATCAGAAGCGGCTACTGGCAGAGTATGAGGAGGAAATGAAGAATAGCTCAGCACAACATTCGCGTAGATCTAGTGGCACACAGTTGTCTTCGTCATCTTCCGGGAGCTTTGCTATTGTAACTGTAAGTTAAAAATTGTTTCAGCGCACTCCACTAAAATAATTCAAAGGGTTTTCTCAAGATCATTGCAGTAAAATTACTTTTTTTATTCTTAATTTGCAGCATGATGCAGCGACGGATGAAGTTAAAGTCGAATAATTACTAATACTAATTACGGATTTTTACGAACCTTGTAGTTTAGAAAATAATTACTTTACAAAAAAATTCCTCATGTCGCACCGTGCGACGATTCGACCGGAGCTCTTTAAAATTCTTGTGATTTACGGAACACATACAAATGTGATGAATTCGTCCTTTAAGTTCAAATCCAGAATGCCTTCTAAAATTTCAGGTTTTCTGTAACAACTCGATCAGTGCACATTGTTTCTATAAATCACGGATAACTGGCATCGTTTGTATAAAATTCTATAGTTCTTGGTGCTGCCGCTGTTATTTTCCTTTTTATCGATTTTACCCGTGCAAGAGTTTTTCAAAACTTTATTTGGTTTAATGGTTTCCATTTAGTAAAAATATAGACATGACATCTATATTCTGTTAGAAATTTTATTATTGCTAATTGCTGGTTGTTTTGTTATGAAAGTTATACAAACGTTTTTATCGTTTTTGTCATTTTTGTTTTAAATGTTTTGCAGTTATTTCGTATGTAGTTATATGTATCTAAAGTTTTTTTTACTAAATTCAATCCATTATACGTTTTCTCGGCCTAAAAAACACAAGTCAAACTTGAGTAACCTATTACTGTGTAAACTATTATCGCCAGTTTAAAGTAATCTGTGAGAAATCCAATTATACAGAATCATATCCATCTCTCTTTTTCAAGCCAAAATGTACTAGTATTAAGGGGTATTGTGAGACAGCAACAAATCAGAGTGGCATCAGCCACAAATTCTTATCTTCCAACTCAAGTTAGAGATTTAGCATTGAATCATCGCTGAAATTTATTGATCAAAGTTGTCGCTTACATTACGAATTGTCCGGTAAGTTAAAGAAAGTCGTTAAAAACTATATTATACATTTTTTTTTGGTTTCGATGAATATTGAATATAGCTTAGGTTAGTAGTTGTGAAGTACAGGTAGTAAAACTCTTTTTAAGAAGAAAATGCGCACTAGGCTAAATTGATCTAATGTTACATCATACTTCTTATCGAGTTGAATAAATCAAAAAAGTACTCGTATGAATGTATGTACATTTCTACATATTTTTTGTTGTGGATTAGTAGTCTTAGTAGTTAAAAAATACGTAACGCTTCCGACATCCGCTAGTTTATCAATAGTGCCTTGAATTTTGATGGGAAACTAGAATGATTTTGTATGGGTCACATATTCAAGTCAATAAATCGTGACGGTTTTAATTTTAAATGTTATTTATGCATTTACTTTAAAAAACATTTCATTTTGATGATTACTGATCATATCATTGGCTACTGACTAAATCAGTGATGTAGGGACCGTGCTCAACCGAAACAATAATTTAAATTTCGGTGTGAGAACGTGCCCGACGTGTACAATTTTTCGTTATGCTGATACGTTTTACTTTTTATTGATAATGGACGAAATGAAAATTTTTTTGAGTGGATAGGATCTTTCTGATGAATTCCGTTTCGTATCGGTGTAGTGGATGTTATTTGCATTTTTCAAATTTACTCCTTTTAAAAGCTTGTTCGAAATGTAAAATGCTAAAAAGAATTCGACACAAGCGTTAAGCTTATGAAGAAGACAAAATATTCGAGCCGTTAACATAGACATAAAATTGACGCTTTAGATTTACAACATAATGTTCTTGTTAACGTCGCAAGTTGCCGTGTAGCGTTTTGATGATAACTAACCATTAAAATTAATAAAAAGATACATGCTCACAGTAAGCATCCCTTGATTCAAAAGAGAAGTAGGACAACAGGCAAATTGAAAAACACACTATATTACATTACGACTCGCCAACAGCTTTGTATACTTGTGTTTAGTAAAGCAAATTCACTTTTAAAAACCCTAGAAAATGCTTTTTTTCATCCATTTAATGATTACTTTTTTCCACTCTCAGCTTTTCCGCCTCAAGTTCCTTTCTGCGTTTTGTTATGAATAGATCATCCTTTTAAGTGATAATCGCATCAAGCAATTATGAACACACTTTCGTACATTTTGCAAAGTGCACGCTACGTACGTACCTTTTACCTTAACCAGTGGCCTCAAGCCGTGCTAGCACTTCATAATGTTACAATTTGAGCCACTACACCTGCCAGGATGTCAGTTCTTGCATGCCTTTCGAAGCGTGAGCACCTGCCTCTCGTTTTATCATAGTTTCGATTCTATAGGTACTGTAAAATGATAAGGCAGTGAAATAAATGAGTCAAGAAGTCTTGTTTAAAATGTTTGTTTTCTGCATAAGATCAGACACAAGTAAAGTTTTTTTTGTGAAAAGTAATTATTTTACTTTGTAAAAAAATGTGATATTTTTTAATCTTTGGAAGGTCACATTTGTATGTGGTGCTTTGTGAGGAAGAAAGTGGTTGTTGTTCTGAAATACCTTAAACGAATATCTTTCGACGAGTAATGGTTTCCCCGGGCTACGGACAACTTTGCATGTAAATGCGTCTGGATTGGCACAACGTGAGCAGTTTTAGAGATGAAGAAAAGTAGAGTGAAAATTGGTTGGATTGGACATTTTCTGACGCTTCTCGCCGTCATTATATTTGTAAGTTTATGCGCAAACGATTTAACAAATCAAACGAACTGAAACTTTTCATCATCTAATGGCGCTTACTTATAAGAAACATTTATAACCTTATCTAATGTTTCCTACAAAATCATTTTACAAAGCGTATTCTCTCAAGACGCTCATTACATGATTACTTATTTTCCGAGTTTCAGCCCTTCTGTCTATCCTTCAGCTTAAAGATATTCAATTTCATTTCTGCAGGTGGAAGAGCTACATTTTCCCCCAAGTGTTATAAATAGATATCAACCTGTCATTGTATTCATTAGTTAAATAAACAATCAACAGCTACTTAATCGTTGCAACTGAACAATGGAACTGCTCGATATCACTTTTACTTCTTTTATCAATTTAATGCTTGTAGACGTTATATCGGTACTTGCCTTATTCTTGCTTAAATAAAACATTGCCTGCGATTACTTTAGATCATATTCTCTACACTAAATAGTCTTAGCGAAATCAGTTTTGCATGTTTTAAATATTTCTTGTGCTGCAAACGTAGGCGCATTGCATGCCATGTTTCAAATATCAGTCATTCGAATCGGCGAATACGAACTTTACTCTATAAATGCAATACAGGCATGCCAAGAGTATGTACGTAGTACGTAGCTTTCAGGTAATCAGGCAACAAGTGCGTGAAGTAGAATTACTTACATTACATACTTGTTTCATTCACATTACTTGAGCATGCTTTTACTTGGTTTCCTTTGCGACCTTTAAATAAAATGCAGTAATTTATGATGCATATTAATTGATTAACGTAGTTAGTAGCTCAAGCCATTCCTATCCTATCATAAGTTTTAATACGTACTGAAGGTTACGTTTCTCAGATACACGAGAAATTGGCAAAGTTGACGGTGTGACATGACATGGGGATTGAATTCACGCAATTCTTGAAGACCTCTCAATTAATATTGAATAAAATATTTTCTCATTTTATCAGCTTATTGTTGCAATAGGAATTATTGAAGTCCATTTTACCGGAAGTTCATTGGCCATGGTTCCGGTGAGAAGGAGAATGTAAATACATTACCAAATACCGAGCAAGTAAACATGTTGAACTTGAAAATTTTGGCCATGTGTGCGTGCGTGTACTTTGTTCGTTTGAATGCAAAAAGTCCTATGATCATGTCCAAAACTAAAACACAATTTAACGCATGCTGCAGTATTGTGTTAGCAAAAGGCAGTAATGTAGGCCATTACGCTTGATTATTTTGCATGCGTTTGAAACATAGTTTATTTCTCAGCTCAATAAATGATATAAAAAATAAGTTTAATTTAAAAGCTAAAACTAGACAAGAAATACTAGCTTGAACCTTGAACTCTGTGGAAGATTTTTTGTAAGGTCCTAGAGTCTGATTCTTTTCCACAGCATTTTAACTCAGATTCATTGTTAAAAAATTTCTTTCCCTTGTTTTAGCTCGCTGGTTGTATTGTTATTGGATACGTAGCATGGATCCTATCGACCTCCGTTTCAATCCAGAAGTTTCAGTCGGGTACATTGGTAAGCACAAACGTTAACTAATTCTAATCGAATGACAAAATTATCTAAAATCGCAAATGAACATAGAGCCCAATGTGACGGGGGAATTTGAATCAAACTAAATAGACAAATTATGCATTGTAGGATTTTGTATTTCTGCGTAATCCTGACAAGTTTGTTTGTAGAGAGTAAACCTACAGCTAAAATACATGACAAGGTTTAAAATATTATTTACAAAGTACTATTTTATTAGTTTGATATGGTTGATTATTTGTACTTTCAATTTCCTTTCATCGCCCCAACGTCTCCAACCAACTAGATAACGAAATGAAGTGGTCGACAGAAGCGATAGGAGGAAAAGATTGAAAGAGTTCATTCATGGGAATAAGTAAATACTAAAATCCTTCCACAAAGTCGCGTGGATCGGCCACACTTACGTTTTAACCGTACAGCCCTTTACTTGACAAGAAGGAATTTTAAAACGAATAAATGTACAGAAAGAAAAGGTTGATATAAGAAACATTTCAAGCCATGTTTACAATTAATGATCTAGTAATGCACCTTTGGTCTTCTTCATATTGCTTTGAAAGCATAACGATTTCTTAGTATGCTCATTTTTGTGAAACAAACGTTGATGTTTTCATGCTATGATAAACGAAAGACTGTTAACGTATCTGCTACAATCGCAACGAAAACTTTAAATACCTTTGCATTTGTTAGTAGAAGTAAACGAGAAGGAAACGAGAAAATAACTAATCTTGGGCTTTTGGCATCATATTATTTTGTTACGAATTTATCTGGCTATTTATCAGCATTATATCTGTTCCACATTACTAAAGCAACTTCTATAGCATGATTACTCATCTTTACAGTAATGCAAAGAACGCAGCGTTTTACAATAGGCAAGCATCTTCTTCTCACTACAATCATCAGACAAAATGAAACATTTACACAATTCAAATTGAAACCCACCATACCTCACCAAACGTAGACCGTCTTTGCAAACTTTTTACTTTTTTTGCCTTACAGGATACGTAAAATCCTGAAAAAATGTTAAGCAACTGAAGGGTTTAATAGATCAAAAGAAAGAAAATAAATCTTGGTCGGTCTTAATGTACTTGGCTTTGTAAAGATATGCAAGCTACTTATAGGCAATGCTACTCTTTTTAGATATTCTTTTCTTTCCATGTAAAATGTAGTAAGGCTAAAAATATTAAATACTTTATGGCGATGATGAAGCTAATTATTATTAAAATCATTAACTTTTATGAAGTAGATAGGACCACAAGAGTAAAAAATGCGTTTGGGAAATGGAATAAAATATTTAAAGATTAACTCACTCTAGAGGCTTATACTAAATGAAGTTATTTTCAAGTACCCATATAAATACAGCAAAATTTTTCATTTTCTAAAAGATCGGAGCGTAATATATTTTGTGTACTGATCATCTCACGCGTCTCTACAAACTTACCTATGTACTTAAGAAGGTAAGGCAGCACTGCACCAGTTATGAATGCGAATAAACTGGCAGCAATTTTGTTTTTTCTTCAAAGTAGGTTAAGAAAACTGAAAGCTCTTTTTAATTTCATTGAAAATCTATTTTTTAAATGAGCAATTTTTAAGCTTAGGCTCAACAATATTTCTACTGTGTGAAAAGTTGTTCGAGCATTTTTTCATTTGGATATGAAAAAGGCCTTTATCGACTTTTAATGGTTTCTAGAAATCCACCGTAGTTTTAATGACCAGATTTCTTATTTTAATTACTTCGTACACTCGTATCTAATTTTTATTTTCTAAATTTTATTTTAACATTAAGCAATGACGTACGGAAGCGAGGACTTTGTGTTTATTTGTTGATTTGTATGAAATGTTTTAAAGCTATTTTTTACTTTTGTATTAAATAATATTTGTAATTGATTCCATTAATGCACGTAGCGATTAATTATTGGTTCTTAAAGTAGTTCAAGCAAAAAAGGATATTCTTGTAAGTCAATGAACGACCAGCTCGTGTTCAAATTGGTGATTCATATAATCAATCAAAAATCAATGCAAACTTACCATTGAGCTTTTAAATGGGTGCAAAATGCTTATTTTTGTAAATAATTGATTTCAAATTTGCAGGCAAAGTTAATTGTATTTACTGGCTAGTATACAACTGCCTTACCAAATGCCATTGGATTGCATTGAAATGCAACTTGTCATAAGTAGGTTTTAATTTTGGCTTATTTGAATGCGATGATATGACGTGTGAGGTTCAGTTTCACTTTTTCCTTTTGATTTCGCGATTTGTTTGTTTGAATTCACTATTTAATTATGTATCGCTATCAAGGTACAACTCGCGTCGCGTAGCGTCCGTAATGAAATGCACTAATCATATTAAAGAGTTTCAATTGTTCAAATTGACAAATATACATTCATGGATCGTGTTAAATTCGAAATGTAAAATTACAATGTACCAACAAAGAAATTTACATTGAAAAAATGCCGTGAGAAATTTCCTAGTTTTTATCGAAAATACAACACAAAATGCATTCAAGTTCTTGCGCTATGATGATGAGACTTTATATTTCTTCGTTTTATTATACTCCTCGAAGTATTCACAGTTTGAGGAAAACTCTTTCAAGTCTTTTCATCCTTCTGTCATTCATATTAGTTTAGAAGAAAATACATCATACTATATAATTATTTACTTTGCCTGTCGGGGTGGGGTGGTAGTGTCATCATGAGCTACCTGATGTGCACCTGTTAATTTCACTAGG